>JAGFMF010011712.1:5616762-5663766 GCA_019455555.1 Galemys pyrenaicus | reverse complement strand
GGGAAGATGGGAACACGAGGGACTGAGGTGATGGTGCACTGGTGAGATGGTGATGGGGAATACATGGGGATTACAATCAATGGCAAGTATATGTAAATTCTAAAATATTTTAATAAAAAATAATAAAAAAATAAAAAATTATGTGACTATTGTGTCTCTCTCTCTCTAAAGTATTTTGGGTGGAATGGCTTTGGAACAAGGTTGATGGTGGATTACTGAGACAAGGGAAACTGCAGATTAGGGAAGATTACGGTATTAAAGTCATATGTGTGAGAAAGTCAAGGGTGGGAGGAGACGGGGTTCTGATAGACTATCGAGAAGGTGAGAATGATGTCTAGGATGAGTCCAAGGGTTTTGGCTTGAGACTCAAAAGAAGAGACACCTCCCAACCCCCTACATGGAAAACATGAATTGGTTGATGGATGTACTTGTTCAATGAAACAAAACAAGGTCGAATTTATACCTCAGTTACCAACATAAGGAAGAGATTTTAAGTGACGAAATGGGGTGAGATCATCTCAGGAGTGAATGTGGAGAGAGGAGGGTTAGCACAAGTGTGGAGAGGCTGAATTGAGCTGACAGCTGGCTGTGGATCTGAGGGGCTCCTGTGTGAGAAAATGGGGGTGGAGTCGGGAGACTGAGACAGAGAAGGAGAGGCCAGTCAGGTAAGAAAAGAACCAAGAGAGATGTATCCAAGTCCTGGAGATGAAGAGGAAGCAGTGTTTTAAGGGCCAGGGCAGGACCATCCAGTCAATTTGCTGATAGGTCATGTCATATCAGGCCTAAGGTTTAATCCCTAGGCTTGGCCTTGCGGAGGGCACCAAGTAACTCTACAACAGCAGTTCTAGTGTTTACACTGCTGGGTGGATTGTGAGCCCAGGCACGTGCAGCATTAGTTACTGTGCTCCTGGCACCTGCTTTGATATATGTCTTTGCCCTCCCTACTCTTGTCTCTGCCTAGGCCCAAATCCTTTTCATCTCCTACAATGTGACCCACATGTTTCCTCCATTATAAGCCCTTCCCTAATTTCTTTAGTCAAGATAACGACTGCAGCAGTTGCTTTGTTTTCAGGTTATTCACAGGTGAGTATGAATGGATCCGTCCTTATATTAAGAGAATGTACTGTGTGAACCCACAGAATAAGAAAATGATCAAGTGTTGTGCTATTACTGCCATAGTTAAGGCAACACAAACATCTCTAAGAATATCCCAAATAGTCCTCTTGCCGGGTGCTGCTTGGCCCACAGGGCTGATAAAGGAGCAGTACAGCAATCCTGGTCCTGGAAGACTTGACGGTGGTTTTCGGGATCTGGGCTTTGGGCCCAGTTCTGCACTGAATGGTGTGACCTTGGGGGAGGCACTCCAAACTTTGGGCCATAATTTCTCCACCTTTGAAATAAACAGATTGTATCGTATCTGCTCAAAGATCCTTCCACCCACTCAGATTCTCAGAGTAGACACTAATGAATACATGAGGTAGATGTACAATAAGAATTCTCTGATTAGACAGATGACAGAGAATAAATCCTCTTTGGTCCACAAAATGCACTGACCTATACTTGGTAATCTTTTAACCTGCTACAGCTCTCTCTTCTCAGTCATTCAGTCATCCCTTCATTAATTTATCCTGTCATTCCCACTGGGTGCAGTATTTCCGAGCTCTAAAGGGTCATCATCCAAGTCTGAAACTAATTTTGTGCCTATGGACCCTACTTACTTAGAGTGGAGAAGATCAAGAAGACACAATCCAGAAAACTGGATCTGGACTGTCTTGAATTATCTAGCCCATGAAATTTGGGCATCTTTAGGAAGTGGTAGGTAGTGGCAGATTATGAGATTCTTGCAAGCCAAACTCAGAATTTGGGCTCAGGAATATTAACCCCTCATGTCTAGAGTATCCTGGAGTGGGAAGGGAGTGGAGAGAGGGAGGAGTAAGAGAACTGAAGGAGCAGTGGTGGGGATGGTGAGGGCCTGAGCCGGGAAAGTGGAGAGATGGGGGCCATGACCTTAACCTGGCACTTTCGTTAGGGACAGTCCTTAAGACACTGGGCCAAGTCAACCCTGCTCTGTTCTAGGTAAGCAATCTATGCTGAAGATGTGACCTGCATGCTGGGACTCTGGAATATATGTGGAAAGTGGGGGCTTGGAGCTGGAGTAGAAATAGAGACGGAAAACCCCTCTGATGCAGTGATAGTGCTGGTTTATGAACAGGGTGCTCTGGGGGATGGAGGCCACACAGAGGAATTATCTTTGGAACTAGGTGTGCCAGATTTCTTCATTCTTCTCCAGATCTATTCTTCACCTCTCACCTGGCTCTCTGATTGCCCTCCAGGGGGTGACCTGTATGACTATACAGTGACCATTGTTTTGACTTCTGGCTGCACAGCCAGGGGAGGGGGAACAAGGGCAGCATATTAATTCCCTTTACTACTAGGAGGGTAACCTGGTTCAGACATGTTCCTCAACCAAGAATCATTGTTCTTTACAATGTGGTGCATCCTACAGAACTGTCCTCCTGCAACTGGCTACTAGTCTTCTCCCAGGCCTGACTTGGCAGCTATTATGATCCATGGTGTTCCCCTATAGTCTGGTTATAAATGTTGTGATTCTTTGCCCCAGCTTACTTGTGTATCTCTTGTTGGGACTTACAATGACATAGGCTTTGAAAAAGAATTTGCAATTCTTTGGGACTTTCCCCCAAGTAAACTGTAAGCTCTTCCATGAGAAAGCAAGTCTTGTTAAAATCTGTTTCCCCATCTCCACCATCTAAGAGATTTCAATCAGAGTGGCTGATTATTTATTATTAAAATATGTTAATTATTCATTTCAGCCATGGGCATTCCTTTAATTCTAGTCGTTCATATCTGGCTCTATCCCAAATATCCACCTCTTAGCCCACATCCCTGGCAGGACACAGGAGAAGGGCCACAGCTCCACTTTCTCTTGTTATCCTTTGGCTGTTCTCTCTCACTCTCTCAGTTAAGAGGTCAAATGCTCCCATTAAAGCCACTTCCTGTTCAACTCCTTATTGTTTATAGTCTTCATGTCAGTGCTAGATGTATGTGACCTTAGAAAAAACCCTGCATCTCTACTGTAATTTTCAAGATTACAAAATCAAGGGAAAAAATGTGACTAGCTTCACAGGGTCATTGAGAGAATGCAAATAAAGACCATGTCCTATGAAATTTATGTCTTTCCCATGAAATATGTCAGGTTATAAAGAAGAAGCACATTCTCTATACCCCCACCCTACATTCTTGACTGGTTTCTGTGAGGTAAACATTTCATTAACACACTGAGTAAAGTAGAAACAGCAACTGGTATTTCCTAAGAACTTATTCCCTGCTACAAACTGTTCTAAGCACTTTATATATCATCTCACTTAATCTTCATAAGAACCATACATGACAGAATCTGTTTACTGCCCATGTTATGGATGAGTTTAAATAAGGGCACAAAATGAGAAAAACTACTTGCTCTAGGTCAGGAGCCAGAATCAAGTGTAGGAAGTATGACCAAAAGTTGTAATCCCTTTATTCCATTGTCTCAACTTCCATTGTCTGCACAGTCCCTGTGTGTGACACACAGGAAGACAAGTCACAAAGGCAGCCACTGGCTGCAGTTGACATTATGGAAAATGGACATATGTGGAAATTATTAAATAAGCTAAATTATAATTTACAAGAATTTCTTATGGACTTTAATTCAGCTTGGGCATTGCACTTCAAAATGGACCCCTCATCACTCGTGTTTGGTTAACTGAACGACATTCATACCATCTCAGGGTAGCCAGTGAGTCTAGACGAGCCTCACCTGAACTCAGTGCATGCTCCACTTCCTGCATGATCACCCGGGGGGAAGCTGTAGTGATCTCGACCCCTTTCACCGCACAGGTCACTGCGGTCGGCACGGTGGCTGGGTGTGTTGTGTCTGCGGATGCTGGCTCAGCAGAGGCAGGTGCAGAGGGCGTGTGGCCAGAGCTGTGCTCTTCTGCTGTGGACTTTGGTGCAGTTGGGGCTCCTGTGGGCTGGGTGCTGTTCTCAGCAGAGCTGTGGTTGGTGCTGACAGAGGCAGAAGACACCTCTGGTGGTGTGGTTGACAGGGGTGAGGGTGAGGAGGCTGGAGCCTGAGGGCTGGTGAGGGCAGGGGCCGCAACTGAGGACTGTGAGCTGGTCGCTGGCACGCTGAGCTCGGGCGTGCTGGGGCTCTGTTCCACGGGTGTGTGTAACTGTTCTCCACTGCTTGTGGGCAAGGAGTCTGTGTTCGTGGCTGCCTGTTTTGAGACTGCAGTGGTGGCATCCTCTTCTCTGGGTTCTATGGAAACGTTCTTGGGGAGGGGTGGTGTCTTCACCGATGATGTGGCGGGAAGCACCGAGGTGCTGGGTGCACCAGTGGTTGGGGAGGCAGGACGGCTTTGTAGAGAGCTGGTCCAGATGGCAGTCGGTGGGATAGTCTTGGCCGAAAAGGAAACAGGCAAGGGAGATGTTGTAGGCAGACTCTGTACCCTCAATCCTGTGGGAGAGCCAGTATAGAGTGGTTAGTGCACGAACCCGGTGACATTGCAGTCTTACAGGACTGTCTCATTTGGCATTGTTCTTCCCTGACTGTGACTTCTAAAATATTTTCTTCCCACTAACTGTTGGGAACCCCTTTGTCACTGTCATTTCAGAATCAGCCTGCAGGCTCAGGAAGAACAATGAGTGGGTCAGTCGACCAAGTCCAGCCAGTACATGGAATAAACTACTCTGGTCTCCTGCTTGCTCAAACCATGCCTTAAAAGGTGTGACAGTCTGAGGAACCACTTTGCGGGAATTTGTCTGCACCACAGAGGGAGGGGTCTGCTCCACTAAGCCTGCTGCCTGCCAAGATGTCCTGGTGAAAGGCATGGTTGGCGCATGCAGAACCGGAGGAGTTTACTGATTAGCTGTTCTGCCCCCAGGTTGTACTCTGCATTTCTGCACAGGGATGCAAGGACTCTGGGCTTGCTGGGTGGGATGTATAGGATTGTGAGCACACTCCCTGTAGAGGAGGAGAGGTGGTGAGTACCAGCATGAAGGCCCAAAGGAGGAATCTGAGGTTTGAAATATTTTCTGAGACTGAATTCACTTCTCCCAAATTCTAGCCTAGAGTGTTTATGGTCACTTCAGTTTGTAAAATGTTTTCCTTCACATTTTATAAAATTTGGAGTTAGTTTCATTTCTCCTTTCCCCTTTTCTTCCATTTATCTGTTTAGTTTCATCCATCCATTCATTCATCCATCATTTAGCAAATGGTTTCTATGTGTCAGTGTTCTGTTAGAATTTATGGTCTCACATTTTATATAAAGCATCTTTTGATTCCTTCCCTATTCCTCTGGCCCTTCCTGAACTAGCTTTTCTCCCAGTTATTTCCATCTCAGTGGATGTTACCTACTTTTATTCAGTTGTTCCATTAAAAACTGAGCTATCATCCTTCATGTATGTTTTCCTCAAATCCCATAACAAACCCACTGATGAATCCTGATGGCTCTACTTTGAAAATATATCCTAACCTAACCACTTTCGCAACCTCCTGCATTATCTCAACCTCTCTTGTTCCACCAGTCACTTGCCTCTCAACTGCCTTAGTTTCAACAGGTTTTCTGCTTCGAGATTGCCTTTCTTTCAGGTTACTTTTTGCACAGCAGTCAATATGCTATTTTAAAGTGGTAAACTAATCATGTTCTTTAGCAGATCAGAAGCTTCCAAAGGTATTCTGCTGTGCTTAGAATAAAATCCCAAATTTCTCCCTCATGCTTACTTGTGTTCTCATCTTTGTGGTTAACATCTACTCAAATGACACCTCTTTCTGAGAGGAGTTTTTCTTGACAATCCTAAAGAAAATCATCCTCACTTTTATCCCAGAATATTTTAAAAAAAGATTTAAATAAATCTGTTTACATACATGTGTGTATAAAACAGATTAATTACCATTTCAACCACTTTGAAGGGCACAATTTGTTGTCATTAAGTACATCTATATTAGTAGTCATCCACCAGTGTTATCCATTTCCAGAACTTTTCATCTTTCCAAACTGAAACTCTACCCATCAAATAGTAATTGTTCATTTTTCTCTCTCCCTAGTATCTAGAAATTACTATTCTACTTTCTGTCTTTAGAATTTAATTGTTCACATAATTAGAATCACACAATATTTGAACTTTTGGGACTGACTTCACCTAGCATAATATTTTCAAGGTTCATTTATTATATAACATATATGAAAAATTCCTTCATATTTAAGGCTGAATAATATTCCATTGTATATATACAACACATTTTGTTTATCTGTTCATCCATGGATGGGATTTGATGGGTTGCTTTCACATTTTGGCTGTCTTTAATGATGCTGTTATAAGTCTGAGTGCACAAATGTCTGTTGAACTCTTTCATATTAAGGGATATATAACCAGAAGTGGAAATTGTAGATCATGTCGTAATTCTATATTTAATTATTTGAGGAATTGTTAGACACTTTGCTCATTTTGTCTTTCATTTTGTAAGTTAAATAAAATGATTTCTTCTTGACACTACATATTATTCATTTACTTATTTATTATCTTTCTCTTCTACCAGAAAATAAGCTTCATTAAGAAGATAGGAACTTCACTTAAAAAGTCAGCCTTACTCTGTGTCATTCTACCCTGGCTTATACTTATGCCTGGTGTCTTGCTAGGTCTTTAACTACTTTACCCTCAACTATTTGACCTTGCCTACTCTGCAGAGATTCTTTGAGCATAACATATTGGTCAAACATGAGTAAAATTCATAAGGTCTAAAATGTGGGATAGATTCCAGTACAGAGGAAGGGGAGAAAAGTTGCATGGGGGAGGTATTCTTCCTTAAGATAAAATTGCTTACTTCTTAATTCTATTACACAGAATATTCAGAAGCTGATAGAAAATAGTACTATAGAATTTATTCTGGAATAAATTATTATCATTATTTACTGAGTTTAACATTTCTAATGATATCAAATAATTATTTTCTCTTATTAAAAGGATTGGTCAAGACTATAGGAAAGTCACTCTCCTAGCAAACAGGGGGGCAGAGCTCCCAAACTGGGCCACATTATGGTCCATGTTGACATAGTGGACTTCTGGCAACTGTGAAATGTCAGTTATTTCAGAATGACTACTGATCAAGTAATCTTTGACACATGGACAAAAATGTTGGAACAAATATCAAAACACAGTATCTTCATTTGTGACCTTTAGACCTTACTGGCTCTGCTGGTAACTCATTGAAGATTCTGAGGCCACAAACCCAAAATGACAATGTTTAATATTAATAGCTGCACATAATAGATGGGCCTATGGAGGTGGGGAGAGTCTCAGACTGGTAGCCAAGTCAGAGTCTGTGGAAACCTGGGATGAATGAGGAATGAGTCATATACAGAAGAACACTCATTCATTCATCTGTGCAAGTATTTTATTCAGTAGCTACCATGTCCTTGATCTTGCCCTTAGAGAGTTTATTATCAGGTACAACAGAAAGGATACCCAATTCCTGTATTATGATGTGATAAATGGGAGCGAGATGAAGACATTCTCTATGGGGACCATAGAATGTAAAAAATGTACAAATGTCATTTTCAAATGACATTTAGAAAAGTCAAAGAAGAGATGACATTTGGTTTAGTTCTGAAAGAGTGAGAACACACAGATTCCACTTATGGATATGATGTTCAGGGTGTTACTTGCATTGAAATTTCCAGTGGAGCTGAAAGTTGTACCTTGGAAATCATTATAGTATTCAAATGACACACTCTAAGAATTGGCTTTATTACTGGGCATATCCATTTTCTGGTTCAATTAGGATTAACTTAATATTATAGTGCCTGCTCTTCATGCTTCCAAAGAGGGAGACATTCATTTCTCATGGCTACCTCCTAAGTATTGAATTAAAGTACTTTACAGTCTAGTAAAGAACTAACAAAATGACAATGCAAGACATTGTGTGACAATGCTGGTTATCATCACCCAAACAAGGCATCAGAGCCTCTGTCCATCATACTGGGTGTTAGGGCTTCAACATTCAGAATCACTGAAACAGTCTGAAGAAATAACATTTCTGCTCTCTCACATGTAGGATTTGTGTTTCCAAAGGAAAGGGGAATCAAAAAAGTTGCACAGATAAGGATGCATATTTTCTCAGGATTTCAAGGGAAATTTTATAATTAGAGAGGCTCTGAGTAATAAGTAAGCACAATCTCCTTTGATAAATGACAGAACTAACACAGAGGGATGGTGCATAGTAGAACTTACACCTGTAAGAGGAGGAGTTGGTTAGTGTTGCTGAAAAAATCAGAAAGAAACTTGTAAACCGGTAAAGACCCACTGTCTAACCCTCACACCATACTGTGCCTTCCCCACCCCCCAAGGCTGATAGAAATATTGCAGAGTAACCAAGGGGGAACCCCTTGTGATTTGGGCAGCTGAAGAGGCTAAAATAATGCAGTTCCCCATAGCACCTTCCCATCTGAAATAGAGCCACATTCCTCTGAAAGAAAGAACTAGTTTCAGGATTTTCTTGAGAAAATTATAGAGACAATAGAATGAAGAAATTGAATCCATTAATTTCCAAAGTGTAGGGGACTGAGAATTGTTTCAAAACAGGGTGGCATTGCCAGATGTGCTGAGCCCTGCCTGAGCAGGGACAGGCCTGAAATGGGCAAGCTCCGGAAGTACAGCTCTTAGACTTGGTCCAGATGAGAAGTCGAGGGGTAGGACAGCCAGCCTAATCTGCAATTCCAGGCCCCCTTGGTGGCGTAGTGGGTTAAGCAATGCACTATGAAGCAAACTGCAGCCACTGCAGCATGAATTCAATCCCTGCTGCCATCCAGGGAGAGGACCCACATAGCATAGCAGACTTCTCCTGCCTTGCCCCCCCCCCAACCCCCCGCTGCTCCCCTCAGCAGTGCGCTTTAGTCAGTCTGCCTGTTCTGTTCCTGGCTCTGTCTCTGGTGAATCCTCTCACACCCTGGACTCTGGCCTGTACCCCAGCTCTTGTATGCATAAATAAATAAATAATAAATAAATCTCTAATCTGCAATTCCTCTTTGTAAGTTTACTAATGGTAGTCTTTCTTGATGTTTGGGCAGGTTAAAACTTTTTATGTTGCAAGATTATCAGAGAGATTGCTGTTCTGAAGAAAAGCGGATTCTTAGTTGGGTAGAAAACCATTCTTTTCCATGTATACTGTCATTTATGGAGGAGGCCAGGAATTTAATTTCTATTTCTTTGATATATGAAGTAGCTGTGTCTGGCTTGATTCCAATTTCTTGTCTTGCTAGGAGGGGTTTGGAGAGCTGATGGCTGGGACAGGCACACATGCCCTCCTAGTGCTGAGAGGAGCTATGGAACATTCTAGGCAAGAATCTGCATTCTGCTCATCTACTCTTGCCTCCTGGCTTGGCTGGGTGTCAGGAATTTGAGTCTGCAACATAGGCAGTGGATGGACAATGAATACTGCAAACTGCCTCTTTTTCCTGGATTTCCTGAGCAAGTGCCTGGGCCAGGGCCAGGGTCCCAGACAGCTCTGTTACTTGTGTTGCTCACCTATTCCTGCTCCCCCTCCCAACATGCCCTTGCCTGCCCTTGGCTTATCAAGTACCTGAGAAAACATGTGACAAGGCTTTGGCAAATTGGATGAAACTTGATCAAAACACAGTCAAACCCTCTCCTGCTGCTGCCAGGTCAGCCTGCGTGTTGTCTGTGGGCTTGGTGGGTCACACCAGAGCTGTCTGGCTGAAGCTCCACGGCTGCCGAAGGTCTGCAGGGCACGTGATTGCTAATGGTTGCTCCACACGATGACCACTGTGAACTTCTCAAAAGGCCAAGTGGACCATCCATATTACTCCCCTTCAAGGGGTGGGGGGAAGAAAGCTTGCACTGGTTTTGCCCCACACTATCAAGGATAAATCTTCAAATCCTTACCAAGGCCAGAAAGTTTCTACGCCTTAGTCTGCCTCTTTAGCCTTGTTCCCAAACATACCAGGTTCTCAAACATACCATGCTTCTTTATTCTATTGTGTCTGTCTAAACAACTCTTCCTCTTTTCTAAGGTTAAAATACTCTGTTCATCCTTCCAGTGTTAGCTGAAGGGTTTTGCTGATTGTCTTGCTAAATCCGCCTCCACCATCCCCTCCATCCTTGTATTGTGCTTACTGCATATTATATTTTACATTCATAGCATTGAATTACATAATGTGATTATGTAATTGCTCATGTGTGCCTTCTCCTTTAGATTCCAAGATTCACATAGAACAGGGACTCTAGGGAATTTATTCACCATGGATTCTAATTGCCTGACCTGTAGTGGGACTTGGATGTATGGATGGATGAATGGATGGACAGATAGACAGATGGATGGAGAGATGAATGGATAGATGGATACATCCATTGATGGATGGATGGACAGAAAGATAGATAGAGATATAGAAATTGAATGAATGAGATAAGTGCTCTAGGAAAGGTACTGTGCTGAGCAATTAACATGTATCATTTAGTTTAATCAAAATAATAACCATTGTTATGTTGGTTTCACAGATGACAAAACAGAATTAGAAAGTTAAGTAACTTCCCTAAGGTCACACAGATATTACATGACACAGCAGAAGTCTGAACTTAGAACTGGCTCCAGGCTAAACTTTGAATCACTCTCCTTTATTATACCGGAAAATTCAAGAGTGTTTTTTAAAGTCTGGGCCTCATGTCTGTAAGGCAATCAATCAACAGTATTCTTCTGGCTCCCCTAATAAATGCTCTAATGTGAACCACTAAAGTGATCTGTACCATAGATCTAAGACATATAGCAAGAGAAGGGGAGGAGGAGGGGTCAAAACAGGGAATTGAAGAGCACAAAGGACTGTGGTGACAGCTCACAGGTGCTGTGTGGTGGGAGAACTACAGGGACTACCCCTGAGGGGAGAAACCAAATCCTGTCTAAACATGAACAATGTAAGAAAAGAAATACATTTTTAAAAATTAAAGAAAAGTATAAAGGTTTTCTGATCAAATGAACCCTTTTGCTTTCCTTTCATCCTGTTACAGACTCCCTAATGCCCTCAGCACGAATCCGAACTCCTTGCCATAACACACAACCCCTTTTATCATCTCCTGACCTACCCATTCTGAGCAAGGTGAATTCAGCATCTGAATCATCATGTGTTCCTGAAAGGACCCTGCCAGTCCCCCTGCCTTTCATCTTGCCCTTTGTACTTGCCCTTCCTACAGACTCCTCTCCTCCCACCCCACTGCTGAGAACTCCAGAGCTTCTCTTCTTCCATGAGACATTCTCCAACTTTATAGACTCCTCCTCCACGTGGCCACAGTCCTTCATAAAGACATCAACTGCAGCACGCACTGGACTAAGCCATCATTTCTCTCCACCCTTTTCTCCCATCATGTTCTACTTGCTGGCACAAAGGTGTTCAGATTTCACTGAAAGAAAACATGAACTTTCTATCCTTTGAAAAAAAGTTTTCTATTTGATATCCTGAGCCGTGACAACAGAAATGCATCCTTTGATCTGACTGTAAGTTTGGTAAAACCCACTGGCTAAGAAATTTTGAAAGAGCGTTTTCTATTTTTGTTTGTTTTTTTCCCCCCACTTTGGAGAGCACGGGGATTTCCCTTCTCTGTGCATGACATGGAGCAGAACCATCAGCTCTTGTAAAACTGACAGCCCATCATTGGCCTACACATAGGCGGCCTTGTCCTCCGTGTACCGAATGGACACAGTATCAACAAACATTTAAGAAAGAAAGAGAGAGAGAGAGAGAGAGAGAGAGAGAGAGAGAGAGAGAGAGAGAGAGAGAGAAAATCTTAAAAATCATTTATATTTTTGTAACATCAAAGCTAGGTTTTTGTGCTTTGGGGTTGAGTGAGCAAAGTCACCATTTAGAGCCTTCATACAAAAATTCCCTATGTTATCTTATCTTTGGTTGGGGTGGCTAAGGGTACCCAACACTCCAGAAGGCTCCTCCAACTTCTGTAGAACCATTGCCAGTCAGAGTCTGGTCCAACTATATGGTATTTGAAAATTATCATATATTAGAGTGTGCATGCCTCAAAGCCATCAGCCATGTTTAAGAAAATACTTGTTCAAAGTAGAATGTGTTATTTATGAACATGAGATACAATTCTAGGACAAAAATAAAGAAACGAACTTTTCTTATCCAGCTACTGAGTCAGAACCTGAAGACCTGGTGAATGACTCAATTTCTCCATCCATAAAAGCAGGACTAATAATGACACCAGACTCCCTGTGGGTGCTGTGAATGCTAATGAGACAATAACATTTGTGAAGAATGTTGTACTTCTTGGGGGAAATATATACCATTTTCTTTCTTTTCTCTCAGAAGCAACATCTGTCTTTGTCAGTCAAATATCCTCCCAAACTCCTTATCTTGAGGTTGGGGGACTGAGGTGATCAGCCTCAGGAGAAGTCTGTATTGAACAAGGTGAAAATTTGAAAGCTCTATACTGTTTTTTTGGGGTGGTGCAGGGAGGGAGGGAGAGAAAGAGAGAGAGAGAGAGAGAGAAGTAGAGATAAAGAGAGAGAGGGGGGTGGGGGGTACCTCCTCTTTGACTACTTTGTGATTAAAGGTGGATATGGATGTGCATGGTGGGTAGTGGGATGGGAGAACTAAAAGACCTAATACCTTCTTGAGATATGAGGGGATTTTCTGAACAACAGTGTCAGGTTCTCCAGCATTACCCTTGTATAGGCCCCATTCCAACATTTGTGTGATGCAGGGTAAGAGCACATTGAGAGGCCCATAGAGAGACTGGCTAACTATCTGTTATAAATTAAGATGGCTCTGTGGTCCAATCTATGCTTCACCTAGGCCCTAGAGCCCACTGCCAGGGGATCCTTGAGTGACGTCAACACTAATAAGACCAGGAATTGTACAGGGTCTTCTGGAACCAGAATGGAGACTGACCTGGACACATTTCCCAGGCAGTTTCTGTGAGCAAGTTCCCCTTCCCCAGGCCTCACTTTTCTGGATGAATTTTCAGCATCCCTGAGCAGGGAAGGGAGAGAAGGCAATGCCTTGGGGAACTTTTGGTGACCAACATTGAACAAAGGTAGTCATTCCTCTGATGACTATTTCAATGAGCTGAGGCTGGGGTTCACTCAGGCACTGGCAGGCCACACCCTCTGGTCTGGGGACCCAGTTCAGCTCCTTGTCTCTCTACTGTTTGCTCAATCAGCTATTGAAATTTCAAGAAAAAGTCTCTCTTAGTTTTGAATTAAAAAAGGTCCTTGTGTTTGGGTGTTTGTCAGATTCAGTGGTCCTGTGCTTGGTATGGGGGTGCCTTCAGGTCCAAATCACAACCCAGTCATATCATAGACCCTGCAGTCCTTGGAAACTGCTAGAACATTGAGGAGGTCTATAATACTACTACTCAGTCATAAAAAAGATGAAATCTTGCCATTTCTGAGTAATGAAACAGACCTTGAAGGTATTATGCTAAGTGAAATAGGTCAGATGGGGAAAGAAAAGCACCAAGCACCATATAATTTCACTCATGATTTCCCTCACTTTGTCTCAGTCCCAGCTGAGTGCACTGTCCATGAGTCCTTGTCCTACAAACTACTGGGGCTCTTTAGGTGATCAACTTCATGGCAATCTGCCTCTAGAATGACAGTTCTGTGGGGGCATTCTGGAGCATTCTGGGATGCATCCTGGCACTGTTATTAGTGATTCTGTAGGCAATTTGACTAATCACAAGATAATACTCATGAAATGCAATCAGATGTATTTCTATTTGCTTCATGAGCAAAGGTCCTCACTGTTCAGCCTGGGGCCAAGGGGAAAGGCAATGATGTTTCCAGGGCAGACATATCTCCATGACTGGGAGCTTAACTCAGCAGAAGTTTCCTCTAAAGTGTCCCCTGATGTGGGAGATGACATCAGTGCCTCTCTGAACCAGTGAGACTTTTGAGTTCTTTCCCCTGCTACCTTTTCTTCTCTAAGAACTATCGCAGAACAATGCTCATTGGCATGATGGGTATGCTTCATAATTTCTTTATTTTTACATACTTCAAAAATGTATGTAAACTGTAACTGTGTAAAATGCACATATCTTAAGTGTACAAATCAATGAATTTTGCATGTGCATATACCTGCAGGACTGCCACCCAGATCAAGATGTAGAAGCTTTCCACAAGTTCTCTCAGGCCCACTCTATACATAACTCACTAAAGGTAACTCTTAAATCTGACCTTTAGCACCGTAGATTAGTTTGTCCTATTTATGAGCTTCACATAAATGGATTCTTACAGTGTATACTCTTAAGTTTGGATTCTTTCATTCATTATTAGATTCACCTGTGTTGCTGTGTGTATTAAAACTTGTCCATTTTCATTGCTATATAGTATTCACAAATGTATTACAACTTATTTATTTGCCCATTTTATTGATATGGAAATTTGGGTTAGTTCCATTTTAGGATTATGAATGAAAATATGTTGCATTATATTTTCTTAGTTAATACTTTTCCAAAGCTTATTGTCATTAAAATTCTGAGTACAAGTATTAGTCACTAAATCTTCATAATATAAGTATTCTTCTTGTTATTTCCATTTTAAAAGTGAAGAAATTGAGGCAGAATGGGGTTAAATGACTTCCCCAAAAATGTAACTAGAAAGGTCCCATACCCCAGTTCTTGTATGCATTAATTAATGAATCTAAAAATAATATAAATATGCAATAAATGCCTTTGGGGATTAAGGTTAGTTTGGTTAGGTTTACCATGACTTGCAATATATATGATGAACCATGTAGAAAGCTCATCATAATGTCTGATGTAAATTAAGAGTTAAAAAAATATCAGGTTATTATGTTGACTTTTGTCTAATTGGGATCTGGGCCTTCACCACTATTAATTTGCAAATGATTTTCAAAAGGCTCTTGTTAGCACCATGAGAGGGAGATTACTGGACGTGTCAGCATTAGCAGAGCTCTCAGCAACAACTGCAGATCTGGTTATTTTGCAACAAGCTGTCCTGTCTAGCAGTGCCATGAGGTCTAAGCAAGAACATGCTCACTGTGTGAGCTTTTGCTTTTATTTTTAAATTTTAAGCAGCACTTAGCAGTGTACTCTTTAAAAATGTAATTGGACTTTTGTTTGGTTAGGTTCAACTTGACAAGTCTGTATTGAGTGACTGTGATGAACAAGGAAACCAGATTAAGTGATATGGAGGAAGGGATATAAATTTGTTTTAGATGTCATGTATGTTGATACTTATCAACCTTTCTAATAAATACCACTGATACTGGGGTTCGAGTCCTATACTGGGGCTCAAGGCTGATACCATGTGTGTTTCGTACATACCATCTATTTTGTCAAGTGTGCTGAATGACCAGGGCTATGGTCTTAATATGTATTCTCCCATCTTACCCACAATTCAAATATTGAAATCTTACCCCCCAATGTGGTGGTAATAGAAGGTGCAAACTCTGGGAGGTGTTTCAGAATGGAGCCCTCATAAATGGAATTAATCTAGTCATAGAGTCCACCGAGGTCCCTGGTAACATTCACCATATAAAGACATGTGAACCAGAAAGAAGACCTACACCAGAATGAGTCCATGCCGGCGCTCTATTTGGCACGTCCAGGGTCCAGAACCATAGAAATAAATTTCCATTGTTTGTGAGCTACCAGTCTATGGAACTTTGTTACAACATCCTGACTGGACTAAGACAAATGGTGATAAATGAGTAAGTGAAAGGAATTGAAAGCTATTAGGTAACGTATTAATTATAATTTCTGCCCGTAAGCTTATTTTTTGCCTTTTAAACTGCCTCCTAAGCTACAGGTTTAAAAACTTACTGTCTCAGAAAACAGGTCCTAGAATCTGAAGAGCTCTTTTTCCAATGGCCACTCTACCGAGCACAAGGCTTGCTACTCACTTGAGTGTTCTAGTGGGGCTGCTAAGGCAGAATTTGGATCTCTGAGCTTTCTATGTGGCCTTGAGAGTATCGAGGCATAGTTCCTCAAACAAGGTCTTCTCCTCCTTGAGAAGTGCTTCCCTGATGATTAGCTCTTGTCCCCCAAAATCACACTGAGTGTTGTGCTGTCCTTCTTGCTGAGAGGGATCATTTTCAGAACCTGCACTGGGTAGAGGACGGAGTTGTGAATGGAACCACACTGTACAGCAGGACTCAGCTTATCCCTAGAGACTTCATGACATGATGAGCTGACCATCTCAGAGCAGTTAGGAACCAGGAAGCCATTCTTCTCCTGAATAAAGAGAAGTGGCTGGAGAATGGGCACTCAGATGCCAGGAGGTTCAGTTACACATACACGCTCATACCTCATGCGAAGGTATTCAGAGCATAGGCTAAGGTGGGCACAGTTTATTTCCAGTATGTGTAATTGAAGCAACCTGTTACTTGTGTAGGAATGAATCTTTTCTGTATAAATGTCCCATATATTAATGAAAATCAGTTGTAATCAATAGAAGAAATCACACTTATGTTAGCGATGTAGTGGGTCATGAATTTTAATCAGATACTTTAAGTGATGAGGGAACTGTCTGGAATAATTCCATGGTGAATCCTCATATTTTAATGGGATTAATTACCTCCTAATTGTAGCCAATGTAGAGATGCTTTCTAATTTTTAATTCACCTGAAAATCAAGACTCTCTTATGTTCTTGTTCTCTGATCCATTCACTACTCTAGAAATACGCAGCTTGTTCTTCTCACAGTTTGCATCTCTGCTTAAAATAACATAAATCACTACTCGGGGATACACATCCTCACATGTGTGAGCATCTTCAGGATTTCAACAGTTGCTGTCTCCATTATCTCTTAAATGCCTATAACACGGCCACCTCTGCTAAGGGAAGTGTCAGCGCTGCATCGGGGAGGTGCCACTGGCATGGTTACTGGAGTGCAGCATATTCTGATGAAAACTTTGGGGTCATTAACATGCTGCTCCATAGTCACTGCTGACAGATGCTATTAAAGCCATCCGTCTGGAAGGACAGAATCTGGCAAGGGGAGCTAACTTGGGTGAATCATGAAAGCTGGAGAAATGGATTCTGCTGGTAGCTCAACTCAAAGAATAATTTTGCTTTTGGTATAGTTATTTGGAATACATTACTAAGTGGTACTGCTTAGAAAAAAAAACATTCAAAAATTAACTGCTGATTCTATTGATAGATCTTATGAACCACCCTTGTAATAGATCCCCAAATTCCCTCTGGCGATGCTGGAATTAAACAGTGAAACCCTAATAATGTAATGCACAAGGCAGGACTGGAGGCAGACGCGAGTCTACTTCATGGCTTTATTTGAAAAGTGACTCCAGGCTTAAATATGCAGCCCTGCATCCTTTCCTGTGTGCCCCTCCACATCCCCTGTGCCTTTGGGCTTTGCAGTCAAACTCAGTGGTTTAACAACTGGTCTCTATGTCCACATCAGACCAGCTCCTCTGGCTTTCCTTATTTCTGTCATCTTTCCTATTATCTAAGTTCTCTTCATTTTGTTTTTTAAGTAAAAATTGTACTTATTGAAGGTGAACAACACGATGATTTTCTATATGATACACAGTGAGATGATCACACACAGTAGTTAGTAAACATATCATCTCCTTCATAATTACCCTCATGTACTTGTGATAAGAGCACCTGATGTCCAGTCACCGCATCTTCTCTGTATTTAATACGATATCATTAACAGTCATCAGTCTGTCCACAGACTGATCCATTCTACATGATTACAAGTGTATACCCTTTGACCAACATCTCCCATTTTCCGAAATCACCTCCCTGCCTCTCACCAGTCTACTCTTTAATTTTATGTATTTGAAATTTTTTAGAATCCACAAATGATTGAACTCATGCAATTTTTTTTTTCCCTTCTGTATCTGGTTCAACTTGATGTGGCAAATGGCAGAATCATTCTTTCAAGGATGAATTGCATTTCATTGTACATTTATCCATCTATTTATCCTTTCATTTCTAATCTATTTGTTCCATAAATCCTTTTTGTTTATTCACTCATCCAAAGTTGCACAGTTCACAAGAGTCAAAGCTGGACTTTGGGCGCAGATATGTGTAATGATTCAGGTCTTTCTGTTAAAAGGGTATTATTTCTGCTGATAAGGAGGCTACTACAGAAGTACTTTGTTTGCACTGTGGTGAAATATTAAGCTACACATGAGCATGCACGCGCGCGCGTGCACACACACACACACACACACACTCACCCTTCTAAAGGATCCATCAGAATGGAAGAACATTTTCTGCTCAGTCAAACATACAAATTCCGTTAGAGTTCACCGAAAGTGAGGGGTGGATCATACTTTAGGTCATGGAGCAGATGCCCACATGTCCTTCAGCAGGAGCTGGCCAGACTGCTGACTTCTCTAGCTCAGAGACTGTGTTAGCATGACAGATTGGCATCTCACCCTAAAAGCACCTGTCAACTTTTTGTCAAGTTTCTGCAGGCTGAAGCACAAATCCTTGGGCTTGCTCTGATAATGGGGCTATAATTGCATTCACAAGTCTTCATCCATAAAATATACCTCTTACTAAGTCCTTATCAAATAATGATATATAGAAAATCCAAAATTACTCTTCGCAAGATCAGAAATAGCATTTCTATTTGCTGTGTAATTGAATCAAGAGCATTTCAGCTTTGACTTCTTGCTCTCTGAAATCCACACTTTTCCCCCATAACCTAAGCAAGTAATAACCAAATAAAAAAGACACAAGCAAAATCTCTGAACAATATAGAAAAAATTATTTCTCTTTTATGTGTATGATTGTACACACAATCAAGAGACTAAAATACTAAGTAATAATTTTGATTTCTGTCTCACCATAGTAAGCCAAAATAAGTCTAAGTAAACACTGTTGAGAAAAGGGAAGCAAGAAAAATACTCTATAAAATAGGATAAAGCCTCAAAGAATTAGCAAGTCTGAATCTCCAGCTTCACAAGCAAGCTCCAATTCCATCATTCCAGTTACACAGAGGACATTTCTTCTTGGAAAACATTTTATGATCTAATTCAGTATGTCCCAGGCTAAACCAAACAAGTCCAAAATCAGTCCTGAAATGATCTCTTGATGCTGTCAAATGGCACTAGTTAAATTTAATATATTAGAAGATTTCTTTCTCACTTTTGTTTCCTATATTCTGTCAGGCTCAACCCTATTTTTAACCTTTAGTTAAAACAATTATTTTGAACCTGCTATGTTCCAGGTATGATCTGAAGTGTTGGCTATAAAGTAATGAGCAAGGTCACGGCTCTCACAGAGTTCAATATTCAAAAGTATGAGTCAATTGTTAAAACTGAAGTTAGTGTGTGGTATAATTAGCGATGATATAGGGTACTGTCTAAGTGTATCAGAGGAGCACTAAGACACATGTGGGTCAGGGTGTGAGAATAGAGTCTCCA
The DNA here is from genome assembly GCA_019455555.1 of Galemys pyrenaicus. NCBI lineage: Eukaryota > Metazoa > Chordata > Mammalia > Eulipotyphla > Talpidae > Galemys > Galemys pyrenaicus. The sequence continues at coordinate 5,644,322 of JAGFMF010011712.1, read as the reverse complement.
GTGACCTGTGATTGGATAGGAGGGATGACTAGTTATTAGTCCATGAGGGATGGTGATAGGGGTGGCAGTGAAAAGAAGAGAGAACATTTATTTTAACTTTGCTGTCTTTTACTTATGTTTTTTTAAATATATTTTTTAAAAGATTTTTTTATTTATGTATACAAGGGCTGGGGTACAGGCCAGAGTCCAGGGTGGTGAGAGGATTCACCAGAGACAGAGTGGGGAGCAGAACAGGCAGACTGACGGAAACACACTGCTGAGGGCAGCAGCAGGTGAGACAGGACTGAGGTCTGCTGTGCCATGTGAGTCCCCTCCCTGGCTGGCGGCAGGAATCGAACTTGTGCTGCGGTGGCTGAGGATTGCTACATAGTGTGTTGCTTAACCCACTGCGCCACCAGGGAGGCCCTTTTACTTATGTTTTATTTATTTTTAAATTGAGGCAATATTTGGATACATTCATCAGGACTTACCACCATAGTGCTTCCACCATCAACTCAACCATAGTCTGCTACATAGTCCATGGTACTTCTTTCCCTTTTTGTTCTCACCATCCCACCCCCTCTCTTCCCGGGTGCATCAGAGTTCTGTAATCAGCTACATAGGGTTAGTTTTTAAGATAGTCTATCTGACTCTTAATTTAGTAACTTTATATTCCCATATTATGACAACATCTGGTAATTATCTTTCTCCTTCTAAGTTATTTCACATAGCATTATCCCTTCTAGTCCATCCATTTTGCCACCAATGGCATGAGTTTTTCTTTTTTGATTGCTGAGTAATATTTCCTAGTGTATACATATATTTTAAACTGAAAGAGTTAGCTCTATATACATTTTAAACTAGGATTCCTAGATGAAATCTTAGAAATGAGAAAGCATGAAGTCTTATGTCTAAGACTTAGAATGTGAAATGGGGATGGGTAAGACACAAGATTAAAGAGCTCACTAGGGACCACCTTAGATGGGGCCTTATAAGACATCTATGAGCTTTGGACTTAGTGATTTTGAACAAAGGTATGATGCAATCATCTTTTTGCTTTTGGATGATCATTGTGAAGAGGACAAAGAACATAATGGAGGCTGGCAAGTCTGGAGCCAAGAAGGCTCCTAGAGGCCATTTCACAAAAAAGAAGTCATGGCCCTGGACTAAAGTAGTAGCCATGGAGAGATGGAGAGAAGTGAGTGCATTCAGGATCCCTGTTGGGCTGGGTTTCCTTAATGTCACTCATATTATCAAAGGTCCTGAGCACAGTGAATGTTTGAGGATCTTCAAATCACCATGTGAAACTGGAGTCAGACGGCCTGTTAAAATCCCAACTCTGATCATGAGCTCTGTGGTTTTGGGTGATTTAATATCTTGATGCCTCAGTTTCCTCAAATGTAGAACAGAAATAATGATAGTGTACACTTCATATGCATTACATAGTAAATGCATCATTAATTCACTTAAACACTTGGAACAGTGCAAAGCACATAAAAGCACTCAATATGTATGAATTATTGTTATTAAATGTGTTTGGTATTGGATTGCCATTTCCTTTATTCACAATCTCATTACACCTAACTCATTCTGTCACACAATGGCATCTTAAAAAGCCTTCCCACCATACTCTTCCCTTGTAGAATTCTACCAGTGCAAGACTTCTAGATGACTCTTTAAGACATATTTCAGTATGTCACTCCCCTTTTCTAGAACTCATGAGCTTTCCCAAATCCTTAATCTAACAATTAAAACTCTTCTTAACCTGGTCCGATTTACACTTAATCTTATTTTCCATTATAGTTATGCCCCAGGATATGCCCTTTTGGTTCATAAGAATTTAAATTTGCGAGAAATTTCATGTAATGGCTTATGATGATTCACTAATTCTCATTTATGAGAAGTGCCTTGGTTGGTGGGTACCTCCCAAGTAGCTGAGCACCAGGAAGCAAGAGCCCTGTGAGGTCATCTTCCCAGTGGTGAAGTATTCCCAGTATATTTGGTTTGAAAGTCTACAGTAGTGACATTTGTATGCACCATTTTGCATAATTTTTATTGATCTACTTTTGTGGGTTAAAAAAGGACAGTAAAGGTTTAAATGTATGATATGCAACAGCCATAGCAAACTGAACAAAGACATTCAGCCTTTTCACAGTTATTAATGCGTGGAAACTGCCTTGGAAGGCCACACTATGACAGCTAATGTCATTTACTAATGTGATAGTGTTCATCTTAAGGGGATTTGGTGGTGTTTTAGTGTAAAAGGCTTAATTCCAGGGCTCAGGAAGTATCAAGATCTCTTGAAATGAATAATTATGATTTAGACTTATAGGAATTTGCCTTATGGAGATTTTCAGGAAGAAACTACCCTTGAAAGATAAAGGAAAGCTGTTTTCTTCAAATGCCATGCTCTGCTGATCATTGGGCCTGACTTCCCCCACATTCCTTCCATCATGTTACCAGAGTGTGATTCTGTTACTAGGTCCCCTGGTAAGTCTCATGTAATAATTACAACCCACATTGATGTTTCTCCTCTTCACACTACCATTTTATTTATGTATTTTTTTGGTATATTAATAATGCATAATTAACATAAAACAGCACATATATAAAATGTACAAAACAAGAGATGTGACATATGTATACTCCTGTGAAACCATCACTATAAGATACTGAACATATCCATCACCCCCAAAATTTCTTCCTCTCCCTTGTAATTCTATCTTTCTTCAAACCCAGATATGATCCCAGACAGTCATTTATCTGCTTTCTGTCACCAAAAAAAAATAGTGCCCTATGCGTTGTACATCACAATCCATTGTTATTATTCTTGCCTTAAACATTCAATTATCTCGTAGAGATATGTAAAAAATGAGGAAAAAGCATTTTACATTTATGATCATGCATTCAATTTCCCTCTCCCTCAAGTATCAGTTTTATATTTCTTTGCAACAAGTTACTCCAAAACTGAATGGCTTAAAAAATCATGTATTATTTTACAGTTTCTGTGGGTCAGGAATTAGGGCAAAGCTTAGTAGGGCTCTCTCTCTCAGGATTTCTCAGTTGTAAACTTTCAGTCAACTAAAGACTTTCAGTCAACTAAAGACTCAACACATGTTGTAAATATATATATTTTCCTTTCTATGGTCTCTTAGAAGAGACCATAGTGTTTCCATAGTGTTGCATCCTTTGAATCTTATCTCTGTTTTCTCATATTTAGTTCCTCCTACTACTTCATAAATATAGGCGTTCCTTTTCATGTCATCCAATCTGATGGCTCCAACTATTATCTTTGTCAGATACCTAATGGCAACTTTACAGCACCAAAGGGGCTTAAACTGGAATTTATGTGCCAAATATTTTAAAGGTGAACAGAGGCAGAAAACAGCCATCTGGCAAATTAGTCTGATTATCCTAATTATTATGGTTGACACTCATTATTTTGGCTATTACCCCACCTTCTGATCCTAAGTTTCCAATCTCTGCTGTAATTTTCAGTGTCTTCCCACTCAGCTAGTAGCAACTTGTGACTTTCCAAGACTTTTCCTGAACCAGCCTAAGTCCTTATCTCTTGGACCCCAGACAGCCCTGAAGTTCATTTGTTCTTTCTGGTACCGTTCCTCCATATCTAACGTTCATCTCTGGCTAGGTCTGTGTTGCTCTGAGGCCAACATTGTTCCAGATGAGCTCACTAATACCCATTTGTACTATAGTTGCAAAATTCTTCCTTCTTCAACTGGAAAAACTGGTTTTGTAGATGAGGATATCAATGAAATTACTATTTCATAGGTGAAAGTCAGTTGCTTAAATGTATATTGCAGACTTTGCTTGCTTGAATTGAAAACTATGTCAACAAACTTTGGTGGAGGACTATGGGTGCTTTGGTGGTGGAAGAACTATGGTGACCACACTACAGGGGAGAAATCCTGTATAGTGAAAAATCAACATAGATGTAAAATAATGGTACTACATTTAAAAAGAGAGAGAATTTTCATGACATCCCCCCCATTTACACACCAAAAATTAAAATTTTGTTTATTGACAATCCTAACTTTTAAAATTATAATGAAATTAAAGCCATTTACTAACTGGAATGTGACATTTATTTTTATAATTGTAAAAAAAGACTTCTCTTTAGAAAATATTAGGTAAAATATAAACCAGTTTTTATTTATTTTTATTTATTTTTTGTTCAAAAGAAAACAAGAGATAACTTTCCTGACGTTAGTCTTAGTCACAAGATTTTTGGATTCAACACTAAAAGCAATAAACCAGTTTTTAAATACAGATAGGAAAGAAGAGAAAATGATCACTGAAAGCCAGAGTGCTGGATGGAACTCTGTGAACACAAAGGCAGATCTGTCTCTTCAGGAACTTGTCCTGCTGCTCCTCGCTAGATTGAGCGGCTCTCAGAGGTTATCATCCTTTTACCAAGTCATCATTTTCACACTCACAGATCTTTTAAAGTTCTTTTTAAATAGCTTTATTGAATTGTAAGTGATAGACAATAAGTAGCACATATTTAAACTATAAAGAAACCATCCGTGACTGACTATGCTTTACATTTCCATGTAGACACTTTGCTCTCACCTCAGGCCCAGGATATACAAAATTCAACTTCTCATCTTCCCTGTCGTCCTGTTCCTTCTCCATTCTGGTGCCTACTTTCCTTAGTGGTGACTTCAAACTCCCAATTAATTAGGCAAGTTCCAAGCTCAGGAGTCATCTTTGACACCTTGGTTACTTACTATTTTTACCTGATCTGGTTTTAGTTCCACCAGGTTACATTTATGATGTCTCCTATATTTTATGGATTCTAACCTTCTGATATTTCTTTAATTCATTTTTTTTCTCTATGGTCTTATCACTACTCCCTGCTACAAGGCCTTTTCCTTGATACACCTGCCTTTCACATCACCTAGTCACACCACACACATCTCCAGGGAAATCTCCCTCGAGCTTGCTTATGTGATGTCCCTCTTTTAGATGTTCCAGCAGCTTCTCATGGGTCTAGAATACTCAGTCCAAGTTCATCCTCTAGCTGCCACGGTACTTTCCTCAGTGATTTTGGTTTACTTTTGTAATCCCAGTCATTGTGCCTCACCCCAGACCTGTCATATCCAGCCAACTCTATCTTCTCCTGGAATCCTCTCAGACCCATTATGCCTGTTTAAACCTATAAATCTGAACTTTAAGGTCCTGCACACATGCCAACTCCTTCATGTCATTTTCTCAAAGTTCCCAGCCACAAGTAATAGTCATGTACTTATGCTTAGGACGGTGCCTGGCACACAGTTAATATTTATTTGGTGACTGAAAGACTCCCTTTTATACTTCCATAACATTCTATATTTATCTAATAGCACTTTTATTATCTTGCCTTGATGCATCAATTAGTCCATTCATTCACAAGTAATGACTGAGCACCATGATGTGCAAGATTCCATGCTGCAGACTTAATGAAATAATGGGCATCTCTCTGGTCACAGAGTGAAACTATCGACTCTATACATGGCTGTCTCCTGTCACCATCTGATACACACGACATCTCCCACTGCAGTGCAAATGTGTTCACTGCTCCCTAGGCTGTTTTTCCCATGAATGAGATTCCCCCGGAACAGCCATATCTTACTCCTCCTGGCTTCACTCATGGAAGCCAAAGGTCTTACATGACATATAGTAAGTACTGAATTGAGCAGAAATGGATTATTTCAAAATTAAGGAAATAAACACAGTTCAAGCAAGAGTTAGGATAATGCCTCAAATACCTGGAAGGAGGACAAAGGTTATTTAATACCCATGGAAAGAGTAGGTACTGAATTGCTACTTTGTAGTTGGCTTTAATCCCTTTAAGCACAGGAAAGAATTCTGTCCCTATTGATCAAACCCAACAGAATACCACAAACAACACAGAATGTGTCTAGTGTCTTTAAATGGTAATCAAATGAATTGCATGTCAAACTGTAAAACTTCACACAGTGTCATCTACTGACCTTGACATAATCTGGCTAAGTCAGACTTCAAAGTACTCTTTTTAATATATAAAAGGGATATTCAATATAGCTATTATTTCAAATTTAACAGGAGCCTTTACAAATAGTTTTACTTCATGATCTTCTTATAGCCCATTCAAACATTTGAAATAGCTTTTGATTTACACACACTTTTCTTTAATAAAAATACCTTTGTAGATGGGACTACTAAAATATTCACTGCCCCTCACTTATAACTACAAGTGATAATAATGGATGCAAAAGTGAAATGAGATGTTGTGTCTCTCCTAAGAATTTACAAAAGAATGTGGTTCTGTGGCCACACTCAAACACTGTGGTTCTGTCCTGTGATCACAGCTCAGAGACTAGACACTGGACCCTAAGAGGACCCATTCATTTTCTTCCTCCAGGAAATTTTTCTTCAGACTGAGACATCAGGTTGTCTATCAGATTAATGTTTAAATGGAGAGGACATCTTCTCATGGGCTTATAGAAGACCTGAGAGCCAATTTGCAGATAAAAAAAGAGTAAAACAAATAGAAAAGCACAAATAATACTGAGCATTTGATATATGTCAGCTACGATCTCATTTAATTCTCATAGAACTTGGCTAATCTCAAGCATTCATAGGAAACTAAGGCAAAGAGAGATTAATGAAAGTGGACTAGCAGAAATGTGATTCCAGAATCTGACTCTGAATTGCAGCTGGTTAGGGTGACATTATGCAGTCAGCCTCTCTGAACATGGGGGTACATTCTAAGAAGTGAATAGCTGTTGATTTCATTACTGTTCCAGAGTCCTGAAGTGTGATTCTGCAAACCTAGATGACAGGTAGCAATCTAGGCAGACATGCGCAGGTAGACTTACAACACACCTGACCCTTACGGTAAAGCCTGTTTGAACTACCATTGATCAAAACACGTATCTTACTGCAAAAGAGCAGCTGCTCAGGTCTCCAGACAGCAGAGTCAACCGGCCTCCTGTGGAAAGATTTCCTGGTCTTGCCTGAGAACTATCTGAACTTTATTCTTTTGGGTGTTAGAAGGAGTCAATTTGTCTCATTAAATTCTCCCCCTATGAAATGGAGCAAAGGGTCAGGAAAAAGACAAAGCTTGCAAGCTGACCATAGATCTGAGGCATACAGCAGGAGAGAGAGAGCGAGAGGGGTCAAAATAGGGGAGGGAAGAGCGCAAGGGACTGTGGTGATGGATCACAGGTGCTGAGGTGTTGTGAGAACTGTGGGGCCTATACTTAAGGAGAGAAAGCAAAGACTGTACAAAAACTAACAATGATGTGAGAAAATTAACTAAAATGAAATAAATTCTTCCCCCATGCTTAAACAATTTGAGGTTTCGGTTACATGCAACTTAAAATCACACACAGCAGCCCCACCCCTTCCCTAGCCTCCCCTGTATCACCCCAGTCCATGTGCATATGCTGCATTCCCATTTGCAGCCACCTCCTCTGCTGTTTGTGTTAGTTTCCTCCCCAGAGGCACACAAGCACAGCATGCTTTTGCACCTGCTTCTTCACATACAAATCAGTTACTTGTTTGTGGAAATGTTGAGAAGATAATGTAAAGGATTTGGGAGATGTCTGGGACTTGGTTTAATTAATGGGCCCAGTTAAATTATGAGGAAATATTTTATTGTGAGATGCTTTTCGTAATATCTGCAATTAATGCTTTTAGAGTAATTAGGCTGTTCTAACATTAGCTAAAGAAGGATAATTAAATCGGTGTTTTGCCTTTCATTCTGCAAAGGAAAGCTTTCAAAACAAGTGGGAAATGTAAAACCTAGCCAAATTCATTTTTTACCAGGAAAGTTTTTTGGCAAACTTTTGCTGGCATCTAAACATATGTAAATCTTCAAATGGATTATGCATCACAGGTCCTCTGTATTATAAAAATGCCATCACTCAGTATTATTATTATTAACGAAAGAAAGTGAAACAATGAATTATTTTGTCAGGTATATAATTTAAGTCTAGTCCATGTGGCCCTTGATTTCCTGCTGAATTAAATGAAGCCATTTTATGTTGTTTGGACTCCTTATTCAGACAGATCAAGGTTAAAACAAAATTCACCGATGACTGGCTATGCAACCTTGGATAAGTTAATTTTATTTGGGGTAAGTAACTTTGTTACTTTCTTCCTCTGAGTCACAATTTCTTTTTTTTTTTTTAAATATTTATTTATTTATGCACACAAGAGCTGGGGTACAGGCCAGAGTCGAGGGAGGTGAGAGGATTCACCAAACAAGAGTGGGGAGCAGAACAGGCAGACTGACTGAAACACACTGCCAAGAGCAGCAGTGGGCGAGGCAGGAGAGGTCTGCTGCGCCATGTGGGTCACCTCCCTGGCCAGCAGCAGGGATCAAACTCGTGCTGCAGTGGCTGTGGTTTGCTTCATAGTGCGTTGCTTAACCCACTTCGCCATCAGGGAGGCCCGAGTCACAATTTCTTCATCAATAAAATGGGATCACCGAAGTATCTACCTAACAGGATCTTGAGAATGAAAGGGGCAATCTACTGCTGGGGAAAGCATTGTGTTTTGAGGCCAGAACATCAGTACCCTTTATTGTGGACTGTGCCAACCTCCAAGGCCTAACAGTTCTCTGACATTGAGACATTTCGGTAGCTAGTCATGTAGCCAATTAAGTAGGTCAAAGTGACATAGAGCGACAATTATGTGACTACTAGCTCCCAAGCGGGAACCTGGATTGCTTCACTACTTGCTAAAAATGTGCTGTGCCTGGGTCCTGGATTCCTCAGCTGCAATTCAGCTTCCCACATAGGCAGCATCTAGGCCCATCCTGTCCTGCAGGGTTTAGTAGCAGAGGAACTGGTACTACTATGTGATGCGCTTGCTGTTTGCTTCCTGTAAATAAGATGGTCTACTTGCAGTAATGATGGCATTTTGGCAGGTCTGTTTTCCTGCTGGCTTATTCATGTCTTGTTACCCCTTACCATCCTCTATGACAGGAGTTGGCAACTTTTCCTGTAGAGGGCAGATAGTAAATGTTTTAGGCTTTGGGACCACGTATGGCCTGTATTGCATGTTCTGTTCTTATATGCATTTTTTTGTTCAATAACCTTTTGAAAATGTAAAGGCCATTTTAATTCACAAGTTGAACAAGAATAGATGGAGTTCAGGATGTGACCCCACTCTCACGAGGCTCGGGTTCATCCCTGATACCCGTGCAAAGCCCTTTAAAACAACACGTGCTAGATTATGGAAGATTCAAAAAAACACTATCTATTGTTACACTTAATACTTTTTGCTTGCTGGTCTCTAAACCTAAGGAAACACTGTAAGTGCAGAAAATAACATTCCCAAATAATGGAAAATATTCTGGTTGACATGTAATATATGGTGACTAATTCTCTCTTCTGCAAGTGAGTCTGCATCTTTGGTAACAGGGAAATTCCTATGTCAGGCTTCTCAACAGGGAGCCAAGAATAGGCTATAAGCATCGTGTGTGTGTTTGTGTGTGTGTTTGTGTGTGTTTGTGTGTGTGTGTGTGTGTGTAGAAAAGGAACCCCTCAGCCTTAGGGACAGCTGGGCAAGTGGCCCTGGGTACTCTCTTCTCTTTGTCTCCAATGGGCAGTGTAAGTAGTATCATTCTCTGTGTGTGCCAAGATATGACAGAGGTTATTAAACTTGCTTCAATCATTAAGTTGCTTTTCACAAAGCGCAGCTTTGGTATATAACATAAGGTGTTACATTCTCAGATCACTATTTTCACCTAGAGTGTGAGAGGCACTCTGAGGGGTCAGAAGCTCCCTTTATTGACCCGATATAGCTGCAGAATGGTTTCTCCAACAGCACAGGAGATAATAAGACACCTCACTAACCAGTTAACTCTTAATGTTCCAGACAGCTGCTAAGGAGAGAAATGAACAAAAACATCCAGGAAGACAAAAATGGCATAAAGAATAATGACAAGATAGGTCTTGGAGAATGGCTAGGTGGGCAGGTGAAAGGTCAAGGCAAAGAGAAACCAAAGAGAACTAATAAAGCAGTGCCCACAACTTTTCAGTTACTGGTTATAGTTAGAAAGGCAAGCTCTCCAGGGTCACACCTAAAGGAGAAGGACAGTAGTGAAAGAAAGAGTATGTAGGAGGAATGTGGGAAGTAAGCTGAAGGGAGCAGCTGTAGGCAGCTGTAGCTGTGCCATAGAAGCAGGAGAGGGAAGTAGACACTTTGACAGAGGAAATAAATCGTGTCCAGCTGCGTGACCAGCAGAGCCAGTTTTCAGGATGGAGAGTAAACTCCCACCAGTGTCTAATGGCTGGACCACACTAGCACCGCACCCATTGCTGCGTCACTGAAGTTCTATGGCAATGACCTGAGACCTTGAGATGCCAGAGATACAAGAATGATGCAAAACTGTTTTATTTTCTGAGTCAGGAAAGTATACATAGCAGAAAGCATTCTCACATAAAAAAATAGTTAGGAGTTAAGTTTTCAAAAATCCCCTGCAAAAAAAGGAGGGAATTTTTAGTTTTATAAAATACCTACTTCCCAGACCATATCCATGATCAAAATCACTCTCTACTATGAATCTGAGCAGTGTAGCTCAGAGTCTTAGATTAACCCCTCCTGGTCCTGAACTGTCATTGGTTCCTGTAGTTTTCCCTCTGACAAGGATGAGATTCTGACTTGTCATTACAGGCCCCTTGCAGTATCTGATCCTTGGGACAATTTTCTGTGCTGTTGGGAGAGAAGGAGGGCAGTGGGGATCTGAATTTTTTCCTGTTAAATTATTAAAGGAAAGTAGGGGAAGATGCCTGAGAGTATTATGGGATCGGAGAGCACAATCTTCTGAATGGTGAACTGATTGACTCAAGGGGTGATAATGATTTCCAGTTTAAAAGAATTAGAACTAACCTCTATGTGTCTTGGAATAATAGAAACTTAATTCAGGTGTATCATTGGGGAAATTGCTTGATCTTTTTTCTTTTAAAACTTCACTGAACTTCTCAGAAAATGTTCCTGAAGGAAGAGTTTTTGAAAGTTCCCCTGGATCTGCAGAACCATTACCTCTGAAGTAAGTTCACATTTGCCAATGGTGGCTGAGGGTCAAACCTTAATCCCAAGTGTCTGCAATTTTATTTGAAAAATACACTCATGCATGTAGGCTGAGCAGCAGCGACTTTGGGGAGTAGGAAGAAGAAATGGTTATTTAAAAAGAAAAAAACCTTTGTTTGCCTGAATTTTTCAATTTTCTGCAATACCTATATACTGCAACTGTAAAAGGGCAACTGTAATAATGCAAAGCTCCTTCTTAAAAGAATAAAACTATCCCCAAGCCATTGTGGGTGGCTTGATTTTATAGAGGTTGGTAAACTAGCATATGAATTCCTGACCATGTTGGTCTACTTAATACAAGGAATGGAATAGAGGTGATTCAATACCAGTTTTACAACTTCTCTGGTATATAGATGCCTGTAAACCATTTGGGAAATGTCAAAACCTAGTAAGGAATATTCCTTCTGTCTTATTCACAACTATGTTCATAGCATTCCACTATCTTAAAACTCACAAAGGGGATCGAGGAAATTGACATCTCTATTGCTTGGGCAGAGCTTTGCGTCCTATGTTTTTGTTCTGCTCTCTGGAAATAAAAACAAAATCATAATCTAGTATGACTGACAGATACAGAACTCTCATTAACTGTTGTATTGTTTGTCTAACTTGAACTAACTTAATTCTAAAACCAGCCTAAAGATGCTTTCTTAAAAAAACAATACATCAAAATTTAATGCATCTAATAAATGGCTGAAATCTTTCAAAAAACTGGATGCCATTGTCTATCTGTTTCTGCTTTTCAGAGGCAGCATAGACATTCATAGGCTGTGGAGAAATGGGCTGTCTCTAGAAGGACATGCAATGGTGGCATCAACTTTCTGGCAGGCTGGGGCTGGACGGTCCTACTGACATGGTTCTGTGGGCTTGTATGAAGCTCTGGTGCCCAATGTTGCTCCCAAAAGTCACCCCTCAGGGCCAAAGTCTGAAAGTTCCCAGTAACTGCTGCCTCCACATTCATCTCCCTCCACTGTGGTTGCAATCACTTCCACATTCTGTGCGAATAAATCAGGTAGGGAATGAAAAATTTCTGACAGGGTAGGATGGTCAATAAAATCCTTATCTGTCTCCACATGTCCTGAGCTTGAATGAGCAGAGTCATATTGGCAAAAACATGAAGTCTACAGATGAGGACAAGTCCTCTCTTGGAGGATATTCAACAGGTCCCTTGGTGGTGGGAAAACTATGGTGCCTGCCCCTGAGGGGAGAAATCCTATATAGTGAAAAAGTAAACAAGGATGTTAAAAATAAAAAACAAGAAAACCCCACAATTCCCAGTGGTCCATCCTCCTAGTGCATGTTGGTTACATCAGGAGAGAGCTGGAAGCCCAGGATCCTGAAGCACACATTAAACCTGAAGAGAATTATCTGGAATGTCTCTTCCGGCCCAGGATCCCCAGATGCTATGCACCGCCTGTCCACACACCATCTCTTCTAACTTCAGCTTAGGGAGGCAGGGCCTCTAATTTTTGTGTGGAGGCAAATTTCCTTTAATGCATGGCAATCTAACACCAGGATCCCAGGTGCTAAAACTTGAGGGACATGGCTTGGGTTCCCACAGTCAACACATCAGGAATTTGTATCAGAAGAGAATGAGACTTGTGGAGTGTGAGTTTCTACAACCATGTTCAATACAGTGACCAGCTTGAGATCACTGCAAGAGGGTCCAGGAGAGAAGCAGAGATTATCCCTCAAGGCAGGGCGTCCTCTTCAATTCTGCTGCCTTCCAGGACTTAAATGCAGATAAGAAACCCTCAGCCTCCTGGGCTGGGAGAGAGGATGACCAGTTCTAGCCCTGGGCTGTGATGCAATACTCAGGAAGACCAAGCCTGTTTTCTGGATGCTGAGGTTGTTTGGAGGAAAGTAGAAGTATTTTATATATGGAGATAACATGCTCTTTTTAAACCTTTTAGTAGTCTGTTTACATTTATTGGGAAAAGTATGTTATATTCCACTTATATTTCCCAGCACCCCCTAACTGGAAGGGCTTGCTAAATTTTCAATTATGTTTGTGTTGCGCATAGTGTGACATTGTGAAAACAATCAATTTTACCCTTTAATGATTGACCAAAAAAGTCAAAATTTAAACCACGAAAATAGTAAACAGACTTCTGAAAGCACGATGGAAATGGGGGAAGAAAGAGTCTATGTGAATGCCTGTTTCCTGAGGAGACGGTAGGTGGTATATTCGTATATTACTTTGTGATTCTTCAGAGTAACACTGAACACTGTGAGGTATTTTTGTCTCCTTATTCAAATGAGGAAAATGAGACTCAGGGAAATAAAGAACACAGAGCAAGTGAGGGGCAGGACCAATGTTTTCCATTGTCACCTGCTGGAAAGCAAAGCCTACGCCATCTCCGTTACACTCAGAGCTTCCAGATATACTCGACCTTTTAGGCAAAAATTGTGAATTTTCACGTCATCTCACTGTCCGGAAACATGGGGAATCATCAGTATTATATCGGAAAGGACTAACATTTAATATAAAATTATCCAGAGAACACATGGGGTCATCTGTTAATAGACTCAGATTGAGTCTAGGTTACTGCTGATCAGAATGAGGAATCGTGGAGTACTTCTCTGCATATATTTACCAGAAGTGTTTTCACCAGGGTGTTAGAATAAAAGACAAGTCCCCCAAATATAATTCTTGATTCCAAGAAGCAGTTTTTATAGCAGAATGTCAGCGCTCACACAATGCTCTAAGAGCTGCACTAAAAAAAAAATTGAGAATATGCAGATTCAGCTGTGGATATTTAAACAAGAAAAGATTTTAGACAGATTTTAACTTAAATTTGTGCTTCTTTCTTATGTTATTGTTGTGAAACATACAAACACACAACTCAATGCTAAATGCAGGGACTCTAAAGGAAACGTACAAACAGGCTTCAAAACCAAGTGAGGAATATGGTTGAAAGGGAAGTACATATTGTAAAAGCCAAACAAACCAAAGTGTCGGGCAAAGGGGTCCCAAACAACGGAACAAGATTTTGCAGATGATCAGATGGTTCCAGAATCACACCTGCCCTCAGTGTCTATAGTTCCTTAAGAAGGTTGTACAGGCAATGCTCTGCCACCAGCCATGACTCAGGCATTTCAGCTTTTGCTCCCCTGTCCTGCTCAGAGACAGTGACACATGCTGCCAACACTCCTGCTCAGGGCTTCCACAGCCCCAGCTGGCCCCATTACTTGACTTCGGGGAGCTACATGTGCAGAAAGAAGTATCTGTGACATGAAATCATTATGTTTGTGGCTGTTGTCTGGTCCCGGTAGGGAGAGCCACCATCCTGCTAATCAGTGCTGCAGGGAGAATGTGTTCCAATAACTCAAAGTGCTCAGAAACCTTGAGGACTTTCTCCTCAGAACAAGAGTCTAGGCCAGCTTGAGAGAAAATTAGGAACTGGGTAAGGTCATTGAAAGGTAAGCCAGAGGGGGAGGTGGCAGGTGGGAGTGAGGGGTGGAAGGGCCTCGAGGGAACATGGTGGAGGATTACTGGAGCGCTGGTGTGAAAATATATGTTTGTAGAGGTTTAAACCTATAACCTCCAAAGCAAATACAATGATGTAAACCTACTCTGTCTCAATAAACATGTGGGGAAAAAAATGCTTTCCAATGAGAAAAGAAGGGCCCTCCCTGGTGGCGCAGTGGGTTAAGCAACACACTATGAAGCAAACTGCAGCCACTGCAGCACGAGTTCGATCCCTGCTGCTGGCAGACCTCTCGTGTTGTGCCCGCTGCTGCCCTCAGCAGTGTACTTCCATTGATCTGCCTGTTTTGCTCCCCACTCTCTGTGGTGAATCCTCTCACCCCCCCACACCTCTGGCCTGTACCCCAGTGCTTATATGCATAAATAAATAAATCTTTTTAAAAAAATGAGAAAAGAAGAAAGCAAAATTTCAGCCAAATATGACAGAAAGGGGCAGTATTAGATTTCCCCATGGATTGTTTTATTGTTAGAAAGAAAAAAAGAAAGGGGAAAAAAAGAGAGAGAAAGTTCAGCGAGCTCCTCATTAACTACCACCTCACCCCAGAGGCTATAAACTCACAATTCCTCAAAAAAGAACTCAAAACCTCAGCACTCACCAGTCCAACTGCTTCCCTTTCAGAGAAGCAAACCCACCCAGAGACATGACTGGGTTTCATCAAGCCCCAAAGGAGTGACAATCAGACACACTGTTATTTAATGGACCATTAAGAGAGAGCCAACAGTGCTGTGATAAACTACAGCAGGTCACGATTGTGAGATGCACCCCAGTTTTCAAGGTGGCAAGTGTGAAAAGAAAGTAGTTGACTTAGAATGGATGAACTGCGGTAAGCAATTTGCCCTCAAATGCTCAGCACTCAGTCCTTTGGTCTCTTTCTGTTTTCCACTAAACTATGTGGTTTTTTAATTTCACAGACCAGAAACCTAAAGTCCAGAGGTTGGGTGACTTCCTCAAAGTCACCAAGCTGCCAGGGACCTAGGACTCTGACTCCTGTAAGCTGGTTCTTATGACTCCTGTAACGTGGCTTCTCACTTTGTGGTTTTTCTCTCTGACTGAAAAACACAATTAAATTGATCTAAATCACATTTTTGACTCCTGATTAGGTTTTTCTCAGAACCATATAAAATTTAAAATGCTGTCCTGAACACACACAGGCAGGTGAAGAGCAGTGTGGGCACATATTTGCCAATAGGGAAGATAGTGCCTCTGGATTTCTATGAAGCAGTTAATCTACATGATCGGAAATTGAAGAACTACATAGAGCAGTTGGATTTATATTTTTCTAGATCTAGATTTACGGTAAGGTGGAAAAAGAAAACAATATTATTTCATAGACCTAGCCCTTTCCATCACCCCAAAGTGGGCAGTGAAGATTCTGTCATCACTTCCGGGCCACCATGTCAACAGTAGACACTTGCCACGGTTGTCACGAAAGGCTCAGGTGGCTGACATGTGAATTGACCAGCCCCAGGTGGTCCAGAACACCCTTAATATTTATGAATAGGGATAAGGCCACACAGGAGAACATTCCCCTTTGCAGTGGCTCTTCTAGCTAAGCTGGCATCAAAGCACAAATTGGAATTGAAAGAGTGCTCTACCTGCCTCATTTGGCTGGTGCCCAGAAGCAGTGTACATCCTGTCCACAAACCATGATTCCTAAATGTAGCTTAGAAAGGCAGGGCCTTTAATTCTTTCTGTGGAGACAAAATTCCTTTAACTCAGAGTATTCTGATACCGGGATTACAGGTGGACAGACATAATCTCTCTCTTTTTCTCTCTGTCTCTCTCTCATAAACACACACACACACACACGTGAGTCCCTGGGTGGGTCTTCTGCCTGTGAGCTGTCTGGAGAGTGGCTGGGGAGCAGTGGGGTTTGTTTTACACTGTTGAGAGCCTAACGCCCACGCTCTCATCTTGAGAAGATCAGCAGCTGACACAAGACGTTTGGAGCCAAAAGGGAAGGAGCAGTCAGGCCACCAGCTGGGAGAGGAACAAAGCCTTCACATCAGGTTTTGGGTTCCATCATGCTGCCACCTGGTCTTCTGACCTTTGTCTTCTTTTTATTCTGTTTTCTGAAGAAAGGAAACATGCTCCAAGTGGTGCGTGTAGACTAGTTGCTTGACCTCTTGTGATAAGATGTGAGTCTTTCTGCCCACTTCTAGCTTCGGAGCTCACTCTGTGACTCTAGAAGGCCAGACATACATGCTGATGCTGATTGAGATGAGGTGACGCATCCAGAATTGGTGTTCCCTGAAGCAACCTGGAAATAACCTTATGAGTGCTGTGCGCGACTCCTTACATTTAAATCCCACCTTGCATGTTAAGTAGGCTTATGTTTCCCTCTGAAAGCCTGCAAACCTCACAGCTGGGAAGCAGTCCTGGATCTCCAAAGCAATGATAGGGGCCTCAGACTCCCTCTGAGCAGATGTGAGATGGAGCAGGAGATGTCAGCTCTGTTTTACCCTCTCCCTCATCAGTAGAGCTCTCAGAAGCACACTGTGAGACACTTGACAGAGTCTGCCAGTAGACAGGTGGCAGTCAAACGTGGTTTACTCTGTTCCTGTCTCAGTTGACAATGAAGTCTCTGGAAGGTTACTTGTATTGTAGGACACGAACAGCGTTAGCAAACTGGCTCATAATCTACTCTAGTCTTTCTCAGCACTTTTTCACCAAAGAAACATTTTTACACATGTGGTTTTTCAATCCTGAGTTCTACATTGGAAGCAGGTGGTAATGTTATGGAATTAGCACCACCTAAGCAATAGGATTTCAGGTTTAAACATCTCTACACCAGCTAGTGACACTGGACCACATGAAGTGTCAGACCTCAAGATATTAGTTATGTAGCTGGAGATTCTGAATGTAGCATGACACTGTTTAAAGGTGGGAAGCATCAGTACTCTCAGGATCTCAGGATGAGTGGGAACTGGCAGTCTAAAAATTAGAAGACAAATAGACAAGTTATGTCTATTTGGTATCAAAGAATTGTACTTTGGAGTACACAGTTTAGACAGGAAACCTAAAACATGTTCCCAAAAGGACAAAATCAGAGGTTTTTATGGGAAGAAAATAGGAAGAAGAGATAAATGGTTAAAGAAGAGTTGATTAGTGTTAATAAACCATTCTTGATTGTACCTATTGGTTACCAACTTCTAGAAAGAATGAGCATTAAACTTGCCTGATCCCATCTTCCACCTAAAAGTCCAAAATCATCAATTCTCAAACAATTGTTTGCTTGATGGCTTCTTAAAACAATAGTCTTTGGCCCAATCCATGGGTCTCTGGTCCAACTCAAATAAGACACTTAACGCAGTTTCTCTGTAATGGCTCCTTGACTTCAGTTAAAAATGACTTGACAGATGTTAGCTTTTTACCAAACAGAAATACCCATATTTGTTGGATACAATTTTGACTTTCCTAAACTTAAGCTTGGTTTAATTCTGTCCAAAGAAAGTACAGCATTTATTTCCTACTTTTGAAGAATGGAGATAAAAATAAATGGTCAAAAGGAAAGTATCTCCTTTGTGCTGTAAAAAATTGCATGTAAAATTGGCAAAAGAAAGCACAAGAGACAGCACATCCTAAACTGCTTTTTTTCCTCTTCGCAGTGAGCAGGATTAAGTGAAGGGGGTGGTATTTTCACAGTTAATTACTATTTCAGTAACTTTAAGTGCTAGTATTATTTTCTTTTTCCCCCCTATGCACACCAGCAAATAATCAGAGTATGACGTGTGCAAATTTCAAGTCTCATTTGAAGTTGAGATGGTACAGAGTTTGGGAAGCACCCACATAAAGGGTGAGGCATAAAACCAGAATAAATCAACTTTCTTATTTCTTGACCTGTATAAACTTAATTATCTAGCCCTAATGTTTTAGTAATCTGATTTCCAATGATGTAATGTTCTTTTCCTTAATTTTTCTTGAGACAAATGCTCTAATTTTATTTGTAGCATTTGGGGGAAAGTAAAGTTCAATGTCTAATTTTTCTGATATTATTTAGAGCTATTTTCCACTGCTTTCTTAGAGATAAAATAGAGAAACAGAAATGGGATCAAATTCTATAAATACATTATGGTAAGCCTGTCCTCAAATATCATGAACTGCTGAAAAGAAAGGAAGTTATAGACATATATTAATTTTATTTTGAATGCTATCCAAGAGATGGTGTTACAATTAAAGAGTTTTGCAAGGAGGAAATGAAAGTAGTGAGAGGAAAAAACCCATGACGACTTCAGGAATAATGAAATACCTATATTTCCTTTCAGCCTCTCTCAAGACATCAAAATCCTGTGTTTTCTGCTTTATCCACTGTGCTGGTGGGGTACTTAAGTAATCCACCTAAAACCCTCTTACGCTGCTGATGGGGAAGCAAACTGTTCCAGCCACTACAGAAAGCCATGTGGAGGATCTCAATACACTAAAAAGGGACTTGCCATGTGATGCCTCATTTCTACTCCTGGGAATCTACCCATGGGACACAAAAAACACTAATTTGAAAGGAAACCTACACTCCTATGTTTACTGCAGTACTATTTGCATTAACAAAGATATGGAAACAACCTAAATACCCCAAACAGATGACTGGATGGACCAGGAAGATACATGATGGAATACTACTCGGCAATGAAAAAGGATAAACTCATGCCATTTGTGAAGCATGGATGGAGCTGGAAGGGATTATGCTAAGCAAAATGGATCAGGAGGGAAAAAATTGGGTGGATTCACTTATATGTGGAAAATAGAGAAACCAAACAAAGTGTCAGGAAAAACAAAACAAAAAATAACATTTGCAAGCACATCATAGGCATACAGCAGGAAAGGGTAAGGGAAAAGGGTTATAACAGGGGAGGGAAGGGCACAAGAGTCTATAGGGATGGATCATGGTTGCTATGGTGGTGGGAGAACTATGGGCACTTCATCTGAGGGGAGAAACCAAATACTATCCCCAAATAAATAAATATTCATCTATGTGTTAGGTATTACCTGACAATCTGCCTGTATATTGCTTAATAATGATTATATTTTGCCCACTATCCCGGTCATTGTTTCACCTTCTTAGCATATAAAATATTCTCTAAGGAACAACCACAGGCTCAAAAACAGCAGAACAACAGGACTTTATAGTTAGAACATGGATTTGGTTATTTTATGACCTTCTTTCTTATCCTTTCAGAATTTATTCAAGAAGATGAACGAAACAGAATATGTTAGCTTATGAAATTTTTTTTTTGGAACTGAAAGCTAAAGAAAAAGGGAACAACTTTGAATTTAAGCTCTCACCAGCTCAGCCCATGTGCCAATGTCAACCTCTGGTCCTCCTCCCCAAGAACCCCCACCACCCCCCCCAGTGCTCTCTGTGGCACAGTCTATCTCCTTACAGCCAGAATTCTAAGGTGTCCCCACATCCAAAGCCAGGTGGAGAGCTGGAGCTATTGTGAAGATAATTTTAGATCAGAATACAGGCCAAAAACCCAAACTGGTTCTGCTTGAAATTGCCTGGCTGTCCTCATTTCATCATTTGACTTTACATGGAGAGATACTACGGCTTCAGAACTTAGCCCAATGACAAATAAACAAGACGTTGCACACCCAGAGTAAGGTTGAACTGAGACTGAGTTTATCCTGTTTGTAAAGTCTGGACACCTGGGTAATGTGAATGTTAATGTGAATAAATGTGCTGGGCTGGCATGAAGGGAAACAAAGTCCTCTTGCAGTTTATCTTCTTGACTTAAATTGGCAGAGTTATAGGATTTGTGTTTTCACTACATGTAAAGTTCTTACATCTGCATAAAGATATTCTGACTGAAAAAAAAAATAAAAGGAATTCTGTTCTGGGAAAGAACTACCAGGTGAATTCTAGGTACCAAACCATCTGCAAAATTACATGCCAGATCCTTAATGCTTGTGTCTCCAGACTCATAATTCAATCAATCTGGGAAGAAATTGGCTCATACAGCATTGACCCAGTGATGCCAATGGCCAAGATCCAGATGCTGGATATGAAATCACAGGTGGAATCTGCTTCCAGACTGCAACATGCCAAGACTGTGGATGCAACCAAATTACCTGGACAGAAGTCAAGCAAGATGAATGCTGGTAGCACAGGCGCCACTCAAATTGGATTCAGATGGTCTTAGCAAGAATGATGATGATAAACTCTCCTTGAACAGACTTTAGTCAGAATTGTCCTCCTTTCTCACCCTTGGAACCCCCCTTTTCCCTCCCCATTCTGTCTTTGCCTGCCCAGGGCAATCTTATCAGAATGTTGCTCAGTTTAGTAAGAATACTCCCCCACCCCAACCTTGATATCTGATCACTGCTGATACCTGGCCAAGTTTCTCAACCCCCCACCTCCGATGTATATGTCCTCGGCCTGCCTTCAGTAAGAATCCTTTTAGGTCAGTTTAGCAAGAATCCTGTCCTGATGTCTCTTCTTAGTGACTTTTTTTCCACCTACTGACCCTCACACTGCACCTTAGCTCTAAGACCCCCACTTGGCCTTGCTGTATTTGGAACTGAGTCTCATCGCTCATCTCTATTGCAACAGTCTTAAATAAATTTTCCTTGTCATTTTAACAAGTGTCCAAATAATATTTTCTTTAACAGTGATGACTTTGCTTCAGTAGGAGCCAAAGTTCAAGGCATTTTGTTGACAAGTGTCACTGTTTGTTTAGGAGGGAGTGTAAGTTTTCCTTTTCGTGACTACTTTGTTTAAGTAAGCTTTTTATAAAACTTTAGTCATTTATTTTACTTGCTTCTCCTACTAGTTTAACAAAGAGCCAATATTGACTACTTCTGTTTAGAGGCTTTATCTTTAAATAAACCATTTATTTTGGAACAATTTCAGGTTTCTAGAAGACATTGACTATTTTAGTTTTGACACTTTCCCTTTAAATACAGTTTGCTCTATAATAATTTTAGGTTTACAAAAAAGTTGCAGAGATAGTCGAGAGCGGTCATAGACTTGTCACCCAGTTTTTCTCATTGTTAACATCTTGTTTTTGTCTGGAACTGATCTAGAGTCCAAATAAGATGTTCTTTCAAACTATGACAGGAATCATCGTGAAAATATCAAGGAAGGATGCAATGAGACCTATTGCGTGTGCATGTGCTTGTGCATGGTGTGTAATTTGCAGGGTGTGGGGAAGTGCTCATCTATTTTGGGGAGTAGAGGTCAGGAAATGCTTATCCAAAAGAGTAACGTTTGCACAAGACCTAAAGAATGAATAAGAGTAAAGTTATGAAAAGTTCCATCCGGGCTCAACAAGGACCTACTGGAATATTCTAGGAATGGGGAAAGCGACTCACATGACGTGAGCAATCATGAAGCACCAGCATCAGACTATATCAAAATTATGAACGCTGTCCTCCCAGTAGGGTGCAAAAGGAAGTGCTTGGAAGGGCAAGGTGAGGCCCTACCTCCACTCCACAGACGATCCCACACAAGCTGCGACTCATGCTGACTGACTTGTCTGAACTTCCCTTGGCTACCCAACACCCTGCTTCTTCCACACTATGTGTCAGGAAGGATGAGAATGAGCCAACAAACTAGTCCCACAAACCCGCAGCACCAGCCATCGTCACCAGAGTCGGCTACAGAAAAAGGCTGAGACTTCTCTCAGCAGAAGGAAAAAGTTTCATTTGTAGCTCTGGTGACAAACAGTTTCAGCAGCATAGCCCCTCTCAGCTCAAGGATGACTCACTACAGTAGTTGCAAAGACCTGTCTCTGAACTTGATCATCCATCAATTTTTTAAGTGTAAAGAATTTGGGCTCATGTTTTGTAAATAGTATAAAAGGTCAGTATTTTTGTTGACACTTTGGTGTAATACCCAGGGAGAATAACAACAAGAGGAAATAATAGTATAACAATAACAAAAGAGTGTTGGTTATGAAAACAGTGGTGCTGGACATTTTGTACTAAGTGAGCTGCTACCAGTACATACTGTATTTCTATTAGCATCTGTCAAAACCAGGAATTAAAACCTCTGCCCAGCATTATAGATTATTAGAGAACCCTTAGATGTAGCATGTGTATTAGAAACAAAGAAGCAGGAATGTACATGGAGGAGGAAGGAAGGGAACTTGAAAGAGACTTCAGAATCCATGATGTTTGGGAAACAAGCACTATCTCAGTGGAAAAGATAATCCAATCAGGCTTCAGGATAATGAGAGGCTTACGGGCAGAGCCAGAAGACAAGCTGTATGACCCTGTGCAAGACTTTTTTCCCCTCTGAGGCATATTTCCACATTTGTAAATGGGGGTTGCAGAGGAGAATGTGGGAAGTTTATTTCAGTCTCCAAAGTCTCTCCCAGTTAAACACTGTATGTTCCCACCAGTCTTGACTACGACAGTGTAACAAAATGGTCACTAAGCATGCGTGGCTATTTAAATTAAATTGAATTAAAAAATAAAATAAAAATGCAGTTGCTAGTTGTGCTAGTTACATTTCAGGTACTCAACAGTAGATGCAGGTAAAGGCCACTGAACTGGGTGGTACAGAAAGAGAACGTTTCCATTGTGACAGAACGTTTTATTGGAAAGTTCTATCTTAAATAACATCAGAGAAGTTTAGTAAGCTTAGTTCTTGAGCTTATTGTAAAATTACTCAATGTTCCCACTCATACTACTAAGACTTGATATTTACTGGGCACTACTGTTGCTAGAATTGTGCCAAAGTAACTGATTAAATTTTCACAACAGCCTTCTGTCAGAAATGAGGAAACCGAGGCTCAGAGTGACTGTGAACTGTTGAGAGCCTCATCCCAGAAATGGCGGACCTAGGACTTCAGTCCACTGACCAGAGTCATCAGAGCCCCAGATGTTTCGCGCTGAGCCCAAGTGTGGTCTCTGGTGTCCTTCCCTTTTGGCCGGTCTCATGAACTCCTCAAAATCTCCCAGTGTCTACTGGGCCTTTGCATGTACTTTGTCTAAGTCCTATTCCCCTCCTTTTCTTTCCTTGGAAACTACCTATTTATTCTTTTAAAAAAACCCTGAAATATCAAGTACTTATCCTATCTGCTTTGGGTTTCTACTACATTTCATTCATACCTCACATCCAGAACCCAACAGCCTTTATTAAGGTTTATAGAATAGTATTATATCATTTAGCCTAGTCTAGTCTAATAGTCTAATCCAGTCTACTTTGCGTACTCTTCTACCAGACTGTAATTTTTAAGATAAAATCCACGCCTCAGTGTTTTTTATACATTGAAAAAATAAGGTGCTGAGTCAATGTTTACTAAAAAAAAAAAAAAAAACAGAAATAATCTTTCTGAGATTAAGTCACCACCATCTTTTCCAAACATTCCAGTTGATCTAGATGCTTTCCATTTTCCTTGGAACTTGTAGTTTGCACACATTCATATCTGCAATTGGAAGTTTCCAGGGCCTTCAGGCAGAGAGAAAAGTTAAATATGAATACCTGTGTACAAATACAAACATACCTACATACTAATTATTTTGGAAACAAGTTGTTTTCTCACGCCGCTCTGCAAGCAGGCTTCCATTCACAGGCAAGGGAATGCTGCTACCTCCCACCAATTCTAGTGGAGTTCTCACATTTTCACGCACACCAGGCCTGGATTGTGCTCTGGGCTACCTGCCTATGGTGACAGAGGCCATCTGGAAATAGTGCAGGCCTATCAGGGTGTAGCTTGGCTGCTGTCTTGATTCAAGCACTCTCAAAACAACAGGACTGCAGCTGCTTTATGAAGTTCTTAAAGTTATTCATAAGGGCCTTCATGCACAGTAAAAAGACACCTGGCAACATACACTCTCCCAGGAGGCAAAATAGCACTACCCAGTGCTCTGCCCTGCAGCCCTTCGCCTAGACACAGAGCAGCACAAAAGTAATTCTGGCCTTTCTTGACATCTAAAGTCACATAGGCACCTGTATTGGAGGTCATCTTTTGTTCTGCAATTTAAGAAGTGCTGGCTTTGATGAAAATCCAAGAAACAAAACCAAACCCTAATCCACCAACCTAAACAAGTCAACAAACAAATAATATTGATTACTACTGAACAGAGTGTTGGAAGAGAAATATTATTTATTGAAGAACTCCTGCATATCAGTTATCCTGTATAAATTAGTCACCAGCAATCCAACAATCCTAGAAGTATGTCCCATGACCACACTTTACAGATGGAGACAATGAAGTTCAGAAAAGAAACGTCAAATGGAAAGAGTATGAGTTTAGCGGTAGCGAGATCTGTGTTCCAATTCAGGCCACTCATTCTGTGGCTTTATACACAGGATTCAATTTTCTTAAGTCTATTTTCTCACTTGGAAATAGACACTAGTAGTACCAACCTTTCAGGGCTGTTGTAAGGTAAGATAAGAAAACATCTCAATGTGTCTAACACAGTGGCTGGCACTTGCTGTAATGTTAGTTTCTCCTTTACTTGTGTGCAAAATGGCAGAGTTGAGATTCTCAAGCAGGGTCATGGGTGCCAAATCCAATTTCTTATTTGCGCTGCCCCTCTACCACTGCAGTGAGGGAATCAAGCTAGCTGAACTTGAATGGTTCTTTCCTTTGTAAAGTACTGGCAAAACACTCTATTATTTTATGTATCTGTGCCCAGATGTAAATATTTTAAAAGTCAAAATAAAAAAACATAAATCATGCATCTCCCAGTGCATTATGATGTACTTTCAGTACAGCCTGACCATAAAAATATCTCTGCCAACCACTTAATGTCATGGAACTACTTAGGGAAAAAGGTTTAACATTGGCAAAAGATAACAGAATAAAGTTTCAGTTTCTAGGGAATTTGCAAAAAGCCAGTAAGATGTAGGGAGCAATAATAGCCTTTCTTGTCCTAAATCTCTCTCATAGTTCCTCTGTTCTGAAGCAGACTATGTTCTTCTAGAAAGAAAAAGAAAATGCAATTCAATGAAAAAAAAAAAAAGTTGTAAAACTTGTGTAAGCTGCATTTAAGAAATTGCTGGAGGATTTCAGTCTTAGTAGTTTAGTTTTCTCGCTGGTGAGGGATATATTATCCTATGCTTGATAACAAGCAAGATGATGACATTTTAGAAAAATTCTTCAAATCTAGACTCCAAGGAATGCACTATTTATACTGCCTTTTACAGACAGCTCTCTCTCTTATGCATGAGTCTGTCTTACCTGGAAATATATTTCCAAACTGTGTGCCTCTTCCTACTTCCAGTGTCTTATGAACAATGAAGAGACAGGTGTCGGTCTGTGAGCAGGTACAAATATGCAGTCATGAGACTGGCATTGAATGCTGGCGGCACCCTTTCTCTGAGACTGGACAGGTCGTTTAGCTTTCTATATGTCTCAATTTTTCTCATCTATAAAAGGGAGTGCTAACTGACTGTAAGAATTTGTGAGGATTGAGGGTTATTTTGTACCTGAAAGCTTTGTAGAACTCACAAGGACTATTTAAATGATTTTATTAGAATTTAAAGAGCAGTAGCCTGAAAAACTGTGCCAGGGCAGTATTTTCCATTTTACAATATGAATTCATAATAGTCACTAGTCTAATTAGTTTTGGATTTTTTTTCTTGAGCCTAGAGTTTGGAGACCTTTACTAACAGAAGTGACTTTGAAAGTGCTGAGCTGCTGTTTAAAAATGTAGGTTTTCCTGATTTATCTCCTCTAGCATAAGCCGCTCCAGTTACATTATATTGTTGAAAATGGCAAGCATTTTTTATAGCTGATTAGTATTCCATAGTATGTGTGTTTATATACACATATATGAGATTTTTCTAATAGGTCAGCAGGAGAAAGACAAGTGCTGGACAGTGTCAATATATGTGAAATATAGAGAAACAAAATAAAGGATCAGGCAAAACCAAACCAATAATAAATTCTAAAACCCTGACTATAGAATTGAGTCTTCCAGAGGGGAGGGAGAGGAGGAGAACAAAATAGGGGGCACAATGGACAGGGATGGTGGGTGTGGTGTGAAAATACACATCCTAAGGGTATGACTATACCTCTAAATCCCCATACAGTGTTGAAAAACCATGTCACCGCAATAATTAAAAAAAAAAAAAAAGAACTTGCAAATTTAAGAAATGTCATTTTTACAGCATTCTGCATAATGGGCTGTAGCAGAAGCACCAGCCCAGGAAACTAGGACACCCATGACCGCCTCCCAGAGCTCTCAATGACCAGAGCTGTGACACAGCTCTGAGCTGTTCTGTCCACACCTACTGCCTTGTCCATGGCTGAGATCTGGGCTTTGGAGAGTGACTTGAGGGTGAGGTGAATGTGTATGAGAGCAATCTGTGTGCTCAAAGCCATCACTCTGATAAACAGGAGCCAGTTCTACCGACATAAAAATCCTCAACGAAATCTTAGCCAACAGAATCCAACAATGCATCAACAAGATAATCCACCATGACCAAGTAGGATTTATCACAGGAACACAAGGATGGTTCAATATTCGAAAGTCAATAAATGTAATCCACCACATCAACAAAAAGAAGAAAAAAACCACACGATTATATCAATAGATGCTGAGAAAACTTTCTCGGGATAAAAGGACAATATCTTAATATAATAAAGGACATATATGACAAGCCCATAGCCAATATCATTCTCAATGGCGAAAAGCTAAAATCCTTTCCTCTAAGATCTGGAACAAGACAAGGATGCCCTCTTTCACCACTGCTCTTCAATATAACACTGGAAGTCCTGGCCAGAGCAATAAGATAAGAAAAAGGTATACAAGGTATCCAAATAGGGAAAGAAGAAGTAAAATTATCAGTTTGCAGATGATATGATAATATACATAGAGAACCCCAAAAGCTCAACAGAAAATCTAATCAAGCTAATCAGCCGGTTTAGCAAAGTAACAGGATACAAAATCAAAATACAAAAATCAGTAGTCTTCCTTTATACAAACAAACAAGCTGAAGAAGAAGAAATAAAAAAAAACATCCCCTTTATAATTGAAACCAAAAAATTTAAATACTTGGGAATAAATCTAACAAAAGAGGTGAAGGACCTCTACAAAGAAAACTACAAAACATTG
>JAGFMF010011712.1:5520714-5615865 GCA_019455555.1 Galemys pyrenaicus | reverse complement strand
AAGCTGTGGTACATATACACGATGGAATACTACTCAGCAATCAGAAATGAAAAACTAGACACATTCATAGGAACATGGATGGAACTGGAAGGGATTATGGTTAGGGAAATAAGTCAGAAGGCAAAAGAAAAATACCAGATGGTTCCTCCCCTAGGAGGAATATAAGGGAACCAAATAAAGAACAAGGAAAGGAATAAGAACAACAACAATAATAATAATAGCAACAAGAAAGAAACAAAAACCAAAAATGAAAAGACAAAGACAAACTGGGGACACTTGGTGGGGAGGGAAGAAGGGAAGGGTGGAGGGAAGACGGAAGCATGGGGGACTGAGGTGATGGTGCACTGGTGAGATGGTGATGGGGAATACATGGGGATTACAAACGATGTCAAATATATGTAAATTAAAAAAAATTTATATTAAAAAATTTTTTAAAAAAATAAAAAAAAAACAAACAGGAGCCAGTTCTACTGTCAGCATGATGGCTCAAACACTGGGTCATTTCAGGAGCCTTATGAATTTTCAAAGAAAGATCAAATCAGTAAATGGTCTAATTTATCACAGAATGAATGCAAGATGTTTTTAACCTTCCTAAGACACAGAGTTCAAGTACTAGATACAATTAATGGATCTTCACCCAAGGGAAAATATGCACAGAAGTACACTCATGCAAAGTTGGTTAGCATTTTATTTGTTTTGGATACAAAATAAGGTGTTCTTAGTGCTTACATGAGGACCATTGAAGTTTTGGTAGACCTCAGGTTACGAATCTGTTTTAGATCATAAAGAACAGATACTGAAGCTCACTTCATTTATCCTCTTAATTAAGAGGTGACAAATGGAGATATGAAGTTTACCAATGAATTTACCAGAAATGTTAAATGTACGGTTTAAGATAGTTTTTCCTATTACAAAAAATGACAACTTACATTATATAAAGAAAGCTCAGTTATTTGTAATATTTACCAGAACATTTAATTTATCATTCTTATTAAATCAAGACAAGCTTATGAATATCTTATCCATTTGCCTATCATAAATTGAATTTGTACATTGAAGAGATGCAATGTAGCAAGGAAGCACTGATTGAACTAATCTACTGTCTCATTTAAAGCCAAATTGCTAACATTTTTCGAGGGCAACTCAGTCTACCAGGATATAAACCTAAACTCTTATGTGAATTTTGATCTAACTGTTAAGCAGGTTTCCTGAATTTCCACCATTCCCATCTAATTTTCCAAGTTTTGTTAAATCCCTCATTGAAAAAAGAAAAAAACCAAGGATTGCTTATGCCTGATGCTAAGAAAAGTTCATTTTTATAAAAATAAGTCAAGGAAATATGTAAACAATATGATTTGCACTTAGGAGTCCTGGTGATGAGCGCTGATGTTCCCCTTGCAGGTAGGAGTTTGGTGCCTGTTACTTAGCACCGTCATCATAACCAGCAGAAACTGTTCTCTTGCCAGTGCAGCTGAGCTGGTTCATGCTTTCTCAACTTGGTGCTAGAATGGGCCGCCAGTCTCATAATTAAAAAGAAAATAAGTAGCCAGATCTCTGGAGTTTACATCAAGGTCTGATCTATCTGTTGCTTGCTTTGTTTTCTCATACCTCATAACAGCAGCACTTTTTTTATTTGCTGGTCATCGTGAGTCAAACCCAGATCAAATTTGAGTTGTTAAAAACCTTGCAGTAAGTGCGTAGGCAAGCGCATAGGTGCTCTTTCAGATCTAAGCTGCTACAATTAATTGGTGAAATCTGACTAGAATTCAGCTTAAGAGAGAAGATAAATGATGTCATGGATTTAGTGAAATATGAAAGGGAATATGTCAATGAAACTTGTGTCTCTGGTTTGGTTTTTCTATGCTTTTCTAAAAACCCAACCCTCATTAAGCCAAAGTGAAATTGGGTCTTATCCCTAGAACTCTCATTCCTTCACATACAATCTCAGAACTGAGACTTGCTTAACCAGTGAGTTAACTTTTTCCACTCATTTCAAGAATTTATCGTGGGTATTAAGTTTAATGCATCAGAGGAGCTATTCCATATCTACTCAGTTTCTGCCTCAAATACCAACTAAAGTCTCAAACAGCGGCCATGTCACCTTGGGAGAGGAGGTGGCGTGTAGGCCGGGCCAGCCGTGATGGAGTTGGTAGTCTCCAAACTGGCAAGCTTGACTTGCCCAGGGAGAAAGCTGCTTCACCAGATGTGACCCACTTTTCTTCCTATTACTGTTGAGCCCTTTGGGGTTCGAGGCCCAGCTGGCTCATCTGCTCTGCTCTGTCAGCTGTCTCTGGAGAGGCCAGGATGGTGTCAGATGTCTGTGGTGGTGAGGATCACTTTTCAAACTTCAAGGTTTCCTGTCATTTCTTTCATTCTGGAAGAATTATCATAAAGCACAATCTTCCGTGGAAAAGTTTGGTTAACCCAAGCATGTGGCTCACACCAGATATGTGAGCTGGATGACCTGTTCAGCTCTTACATAACACCAGATTTCCTGATTAACTTTTTTAATCTTAATTGTTTTAAAACAGACTCAAAGCTTCTAAAGCTCTTTACTCCTAGTCTCCTGGGCTCGGATGTTGAGTCCCAGGCTGTCTTACCACATTGCTCAGGCAAAACAATGGCTTGCTCTGGGATTTTAAAAATATAATGAGGTTGTTCTCTTGCTTTGTAACTTTTTATCTCAGCATGAGCTCAGTTCTTCTCAAGGAACTTTGTTCATAGTATCAAAGCCTTGAATTTTCTTATTCCTTTAAGAATAACCCAAATCAATAAAGGTTGTAGACAGTTGGCCTCTCACCTTTCTTAGACTATTTCTCTTGCCTATAGAGGCAAAACTATGCAAAGAATTAAATCTCCTATAAGTGAAACTATTTTTCCTCCTAAGGGAAAGGGTTTCAAATACTTATTTCTCCCTCAGATTTCTAAGAAAGCTATAATTAAAAAAAAATAGGAAACTATAGAACCAAGTGAATGTCTGTGTTCAACATAATAAATATCCTACTTACTAATCAGAAGACATGGAAATTCTTTTTATAGCTGTTACATGTGTAGACTATCCTGTTGTGCTTTTTTAATGGAGAGGGAGAAATGAATTCTAAGTATTTCAATAACTGTAAATTCATTAACTTTCTCTGAAAAAGATTTTCTAGTCCTCTGTGGTCTCCCCCTTTTAAAATTCTTCTAATTATTTTAGTAAGGACAGATAATCCACAGGTATCTATATGCACACATTAAACATACACACACTTAAGATTGGCACACTGAAATCCATTCTAGAATGTCACAATTCCTGCCTTTTACTAAGAAAGTTTCCTGAACCTCCTATATCCCAACCCAACAATACATTAACTGAGGAAAAGATGCCTTTTGGGGAGTGGAGCTTATTTTCCCTGCACACAGAGGAATGGCGTATCTCCCAAGCAGTGAGCTTTGCCAAAAAATAAATGAAGAGGCTATTTGCATTGACATACATTTTGCTTCTGTTTTTTTCTTAACTCCAGGCACTAAGTTGAAAACAATATAACATAACACATGACAGAAAAGTGAAAGATGCCCTCAAAACTTATCTCATGCCTCCCAAATAGCATATAGTTGGCTAGCCATGTTCAAATCAGAACTTTCCTGAAGCTTAGCAGTCTCTCACAGTGAGCAGTCTGGCCAAGTAGCAGAACCGTTGCTTAGTACAGTCTACTCTGTGTGCGGCTCTAAGGAGAGTCATTAGAAATCTTATTAATTTAGACATTTGGTTTACAATGAGTCTGCTAAGTTTGGCGCTGTGTGATGGCATTTTAGCCCTTCTCCATTCCCTGCCTTTTTTTACTTATTTCCCTCTGTTTTTGTTTTATCCTGCTTGTCACACTGCCCATGTGTTTTGTTTAGTGGTTAGGAACACTGTCTCCATATGCCATGTCTTCCTCCAATTCTGGTTGAGAAGCATCTGATTTAAACAGTGTCACCAGCTTCTACCATTAGGAACTCAATCAATGGTAAACAAGAACAAAAACAAAACAAAAATATACTTGATGTGATAGCTCTTGTTATCTCAAATATACTTAGCTTATTATTGTTTTTTTTTTTAAACATTTTTTTTTTTTTAAAGATTCATTTATTTATGCATACAAGCACTGGGGCACAGACCAGAGGTGTGGGGGGGTGAGAGGATTCACCACAGAGAGCAGGGAGCAGAACAGGCAGATCAACAGAAGTACACTGCTGAGGGGAGCAGCGGGCACAGCAGGAGAGGTCTGCTGTGCCATGTGGGTCCCCCCACTGGCCGGCAGCAGGGATCGAACTTGTGCTGCAGTGGCTGCGATTTGCTTCGAAGTGCGTCGCTTAACCCACTGCGCCACCAGGGGAGGCCCAGCTTATTATTGTTTAAGCTATTGTTTCTTTTATTTGTAGGGAACTATTAGATGTGAAAACAATATAGCTGGTGTGGGTTGAATTGTGCCCTCCAAAGAAATATATATATGTGTTTGTATAGAGAAAGAGAGAGCAAAGCCCAATCCCCTAGTACCTGTGAACGTGACCTTATTTGGAAATCTGGTCTTGGCAGATGTAACTGAGTTAAGATGAGGTCATACTCTATTAGGGTGAGCCCTAATCCAATATGATTGGATGACTGGTACCTTCAGAAGAGGGAAATCTGGATACAGACAGGCTCAGAGGGAAGAAGCCACTTGAAGACTGAGACACAGATTGGGGTTAACAGGCTTCCACAAGCCAAACAACGGCTGTGGCTAACGGAAGCTGAAAGATCCATGGGCTCTCCAGGCTTTGGAAGAGCATGGTCCTGCTGAAGCCTTCATTTCATACTTTCAGCTCACAACAGTGAGAAAATAAATTTCTGTTGTTTTAAGCTATTCAAGTTAGTTGTAATTTGTTATGACAGCCCTAGGAAACTAAGACAATAGCTAATCTATATTTATCCCAAGGCTGGCAGTTTGGCACTGTTCAAGGGATCAAGTGGTTCACAACAGTTTGGGAAGTAATGTTCGGAGACAGGACATTTACTTACAGCAACCTCCACCGTGGGTAATAGAAGAAAGACAAGGGAAGGTTTCTCCTTTCTACCCTAACAGGAGGCCATACTTCCTGTTACCTTTCTCTAGATGTGGTAGATGGCAGTAGGATAGACTGCCAGAGTCCTCAGTTCAGAAGAAGAAGAGTCCTTCGAGGGCCATAAAAATCAAGAGAAGAAAAGCAGACTCCCTTCGTTGTCACTTTTTCTAGAGCAGAAGCAGGGTTATGCTGGGAAGTAGGAAGAGACAGCCAAGTACATCTATTTCCATGGGACATGTTTGCCTTCATGAACTTCTGTGTATTGGCCTTGTATCAACTCTGTTATGACAACACATTTCAAAGGTTAAACTGTGAACTGCAATATTAAAATCAGCACACCTACCTGTAGGTAAATATAACCATGCCCTTTCTCAGTGGATACAAAACAATAAAAGATCCATTTTTTTCAGAGGACACATGGTGATTATTTCCTTCTGGTAAAAATCTCTCCTGTAGTTAGCACCAGCTAACTCTACCTATGGATCCTTTCAAAGATGATCTTTACTGGACTCACTTGTGTAGACTGAAATTTTATTTTATAAAGATGTGTGTATAAGAAAAGTTGCCCAAAGGTAACAAGCTTGTCTGGATATCGACTACATTCTCGTTCCAGTTTCCTTTTCACAATGATAGCAGAAGCTAGATGGTTCTCCAGCAGCCTCCCATCTCCCTTTTCGTGGCTTCCCCTGTTGTTTTCCTGTATTTTCAGTGTATTCATGTTGCCTATCACATCAACTCCTTATCCAGGTGGTATCCCAGCTCTCTAGCCACTTTCCACTATCAACATATTTGTCCTGTAGGCCTCTCCTTCTCCCTCTAGAATCTATGCTCTTCCATCTGATGGTGCATGGCAATAGATGGTTAATTTAATTTAATTTTTTTAAAGATTTATTTATTTGTGCATACAAGAGCTGGGGTATAGGCCAGAGTCCAGGGAGGTGAGAGGATTCACCAGAGACAGAGTAGGGAGCAGAACAGGCAGACTGACTGAAACACACTGCTTAGGGGAGCAGTGGACGTGGCAGGAGAGGTCTGCTACGCCATGTGGGTACCCTTGCTGGCCAGCAGCAGGGATCGAACTCATGCTGCAGTGGCTGCGGTTTGCATCATAGTGTGTGGCTTAACCCACTGTGCCACCAGGGAGGCCCTAGATGGTTTATTTTAAGTAGCAAAAGGAATATGTTCCCTTGTCAGAGATCATGAAGCCATTAAGTGAGAGCTCTTAAGAGGAGGACTGGGGAAAGGTGATGTGGCTTTGAGTCTCTAAAGTTGGGAGACTTATATTCCTATATCCATGAGATTTTCAGTCTATGTTCAGCCACTAGTGAGCTGTGAGACCGCCAGGTTCACCTCTCTGAATCTCAGTTTCCTCCATTCATTCAGTAAGTACTGGACCTTCAACATACATGTGGTCACATATGGGAAGGAGAGATAAGAAGCTAAGACACAGGCCATATATTACACACAACTAATATGATTCTCAAGGGAGAAAAATTGAAAACTTTTCCTTTATAATCAGGAACAAAGTAAGGATGTCCACTCACACTGCTTCTATTTAATTTTGTTTTAGAGGTCTTAGGCAGAGCCATACAAAAAGAAACAAAAGAAATCTAGACTGATAGAGAAGTATTTGTAGTGACAGGATAATATATAATAAATAAAATACTCTAAAGACTTCCCTAAACTCTAAAGACTTGCATAAAAAGTGAAACTGATCCAAAGCTCACTTGCCAGCTTATATTTTAAACTTGATATTTTAACAATGAATGAACATGGCAGGCTACAAAATCATACTACGACAATCAGTTTCACTCCTGTATACAGTGAGCTAGAAGAAAAAAATTAAGAAAAAAAAATTAAGAAAACAATCCTTTTCACAATGACAGCAGAAAGAACTAAATGACTAGGAATAATTTTACAAAGGAGGTCAATTTACATAAGAGAATTTATCCACTGATTGGCCGTTTAAGGCAGAGGAGGTTGAGACAAGGACAAG
Organism: Galemys pyrenaicus; assembly: GCA_019455555.1. NCBI lineage: Eukaryota > Metazoa > Chordata > Mammalia > Eulipotyphla > Talpidae > Galemys > Galemys pyrenaicus. The sequence continues at coordinate 5,608,805 of JAGFMF010011712.1, read as the reverse complement.
GTACTAGGCCTGGTTCAAAGCCCAGCTCTGTCATTTACCGGCTAATTGTGGGATCCACAACTTAATACTTAACTGATAAGACTAGAGAGCTGAACGGCAAAACGGAAATTTTGCTACCTCTCCCATGGGGTTGTTGGGAGAATGAGATCAAGGTGCAGATGAAATGACTACAGTATAATGTATGACTAGTCCAACAGAAAATAAAAACGTAATTTTCCCTCTCTCTCCAACATGTCTACTTTTAGCTATGAAGGGTTGGCCTAGATCACACCAAAGCCTCCTCTAGTCCTATCTGTCCTCGCTCTCTAGCTAGTCAAATTTGTTTTGTTCTCTGATAAAGCCTTGGGATATTAATGGCTCCTCCTGCATTTGCCTGAACCACACTTTATTGATTATTTTACTGAAAGACAATGTCACAATTTTAGTGTTGCCAAAGAAAAGCAAGTTATACATTCTTCTGAGGGTTGTTTTTCTTGTTTTATATCTAAGTTGATAAGTTTCATTTTAAAAAGGCTTAGAATATTTTAATTTAAAATTGCTCTCATGAGTGACAAATGCTAAAAATAATATAAACTAACAAAGTAACTTAAATACTGATCAATTAGCTCAGAGCCTCTTAAAATACTATCCAAGACAGTTGTCCTAATCAATGATTTATGCAGCACTCTGGTTTTAGAAAATGTAATATTACTTTAAGTCAATTTCTTCCCAGAACCTTCCCTGCCCATTATGTCAGCGATATCCTATAAACCTTTTTGAGGTTATTTGCTTTTCTAAGATCTTTGTATGAAGCCTTCATCAGAAGGATTTCTGAAACAAGGTTTTGAGGATAGAAATTGTCATCTAGCAGTTAATAAGGTCATATTGTTGATAAAGACCAAACTATTGGTAATATCATTGTTTTTTTTAAATAGCAAGGTAATACAAACTATTAAAAAATTTCAGGCAACACAAAAGTACAAAGAGCATAAAAATGAAATTGATCCAAAGCTTAGTTGCCAGAGACAATCACTGTATTCTTCTAATCACTCTGCAGGCATCCACATAAACATAATTTTTAAAATATTTCATCCCAATGTCCAGTTTTTTAGGTTTCTTCAATATATTGTGAAATATAAAGCTACAGTATATTGGCTCAATCTAGTGCAGCTATTTTTAGATGTAAGTACAGACTGAACTATCTCAGTCTTGTAAATAGTTGTTTAGTATTTGCCCAGCTGAATGAGTTAAATGTATGCTAGTTTATTGGACCAATGCTTTGTAGTTACATGTTTACATCATTGTCAATGTACTAATATTCTAAAAGTTCTTAATCCAAACAAATAAGACTAAATCAGGTCTTAATAGATGATAGAGGCATTTCTCTCTGTGTTTATAGTTTTCATAAGAAAAAATTTGGAAACTTGATGTTGTTGATTTTACGAACTGTTATAAAACAAGGGACAACTGTCACTTAGTAAAATTTAAATTTTTTTACCCAAAACTTTCCTGTAAACTTCTGAATCTCAGAAGCCACATCTCCCTTCTCTCTGTTAATCCTCCAGACTGAAATCCTGCTTTCTGTGAGACCACAGTGTTTGATCTAGCAGTGGCCACACTTGCCTTTTGAAAACTGGGGCAACACAGCCTTCTCTTTGACCTGTGTTCCTTTTTGCTTCCAGTGAGAAATGAGGCCCTGCTTTGCACTTCATTCAGAGACTACAGTATCTCCCATGGAGGGGGAGGCAGTTAATCTGTCCTCTGGTCACATTCACGACACCTGACACAGTTCCCTGTGCATTCTCCAGCACAAGATCAGGGTTATTTACCACTTTCCCATTTCCTCGATGTTGCTACACTCCAAGGTGGCCAAGTGCCTTCCCTTCCCAAGAATGGACAGGTCCACCTCAGTCCATCTCGCCCCTTCTTTGGTGGGCATATTGGATTGGTTGATCTTCAGGTGATATAATCTTAAATCTGACTATTATCTGTAAGGCCTCAAGATGAGTATGTTGCTATTTTTTAAGTTCATGTTCTTTTTGGCAGCTGCTAAATAATTAAAAGTTCCTATTCTGGGTAAGGCAGAAAAGAACCAGAAGTATCTGTTAGATGATAAAGCTGGAGGATATAACAGCCTGGGTGATTTTAACGTCAGTCACTTTAAGGGGTATGAACATTTGATATCAAATGCTCATAGGATACAGGTTTGATTTTAGTCAGGATTTCACATCACTTTTATCCATTGCTTGGACTAAAACATAATTCTTTTTTAAGACTCACCAATGAAGGCAGAACATAGGGTTGGTAAGGCCAAGAAGATTCCTATTCTGTTCTTGAGCTTATTACTGACTAACTTATACCATTAACACTCAAGTATCTGAATTTATTTAATGTTGTCAAATTGGCAGTTATGCTTCCCTTAGAATAAAATCATTTTTTATTATTAGGCTATTTTCACTTAATCAGAAATTTCTGAAAAATGTTCAAATAGTGAATATAAAGGTATCTTTATATTCTCTAGCTGAACTCAAATATAATATTTCTCAGTTGGTCAGAGACTTTAAGAAATTTCAGCTATTTTAAAGTAATATCCATGGCCCCAAAAAAGGTGTTTTGTATATGGTTCACTTAAAAATAGCTGACTTTAAATTTTCACTTTTTTACACTCTTATAGCTATTTAGAAATACTACACATAAGAATCTGATAGTAAGCAAGCTTGCTAGTGTCTCATTTTTGGATGAATGGAAATAAAATCTGAGTTATGCCTTCATTTGTCAGTCCTCAAAAGTGTATTTTAACCATTTAGTTTAACAAATATATTTTGAAGTAACTCCTGCCCCCCCCCCTCAAACACACACACACACACACACTATTTTGAATTGGGATACTACAGCAGAGAGAGATATCCCAGGAGGCAAAGGTAAAGGAAAGTGATAGAAGGATATAGACATTAAAGAAAAAGTAGAGATAAGAGGCAGATATGGGACACTGGAAACATGGTATTGGGAAGTGCAGAGTGCAGTTTTAAAATGTGGTCAGCACAAGTCTCATTGAGAAGACTACAAGTTAGCAAAGGTTTTAGTTAGATGAGGAGATTAGTGACTGGATCAAGCATATACCAAACAGAAGAACCAAACTTTGTAGACTCTATGAAAGTCAGTGTGATTAGTAGAGAGTAAGCAAAGAAGCAGCTAGAAATCCAGACCCCAGAATGCATGGGCACCGGCTCATGCAGTCTTCAGGGTTACTCGGAGGCCCTGAGATTTCCCTTTGAGTACAATGAGAAGCCATTGCAGAACCGTGAGCAGAGCAATGACACCATCTCGTACATTTCCAATGGCTCGACGATCACCAGGTAGAGAGAACAAGGCTTAGGAGGGAAAGGGTGAAAGTTGGAATCCTGAGAGGAGGAGACCACTACAGTATTCCAGGAGAAAGATCATGGTGGATTAGACCAAAGCAACATCAGGGTAGAAGGCAACAAATGTTTGAATTCTGGACTTATTTTTAAAGGTTAGGACAATTTTCTTGAAGGATTGGATGAGGGATATTGAAAAAAAAGATTCAAAGATGACTCATAATTTTGAGCCTGAACAACTAGAACGTTGGAGTTATCATTAATTGAGATGGAAGGCTTCATGCTCAGTTTTTTGTGAGGAGGGAAAACTAAGAGTTCAGCTTTGAATGTGATAACTTTAAGATGAGTATCAGGTCTTCAACTAATATGGATTATCTTTTGAACAATTCAAAAATCATCATCTTAAAAGAATGTAAGTTCCCTGAGGGAAGAATTCTATTTTGTTCTTTGCTGTATCTCCAGAATACTGAACATCATTTAGTATATGCAGATTCGCAATTAAAAATTAATTTAACTAATAGTTACTAAGTACTCACTATGTCTTGCTCTGTTTGTTCTACATGATGAGGATATAGCAGGAATAAAAGCTAAAATTTCTGCTCTCATGTATCTTGCATTCTAATAGTGGAAGGCAGGCAAAAAATAAAATAAAATAAGTACTAAAATAAAATAAGTCTTGTCTTTTAGCATAACTTGCTTAATAAATAGTTGTTGAACATTACATGTACTCCATGTCATAACTAGAAGGGAGGAAACAGGTCCCCATGTCAATCACTCTTACTACGAAGTCCTTCTAGAGATTTTTCTAGCGCCCAATGATATACTAGATATACTGCGCTATATCTCATATAAAATAACACAATTCTCATCCTCACCTGATAACTATCAAAACTGTTTCTCTTTATATAAGCTCTTATAGGACAGTTTGCTCACAATAGAATTCTTTTTGAAATGCATTTCTAGGAAGGCTACAAGCAAGTGAGCATCTCAGTTCCTTAATGGATCTAAACTATGCAGCTGAGTTCATCTCACCATCTCGGCATTTTCTCATTCCTCATCCCTTTTCACAATACCAAGGGTACCTTAATTACTGGCTAAAAGTGCCACCACATTATTTCATCTAAAAGGCTTAATTCACAAGCTTTCATGGAACTAAAGTGGTATAGTACAATAGGCTTTATGTTCTCATAATTTGGGAAGAATCCCTTTACACCCCATACTCACCTCCTGCCACCATCACCAAAAGAAACGATAAATTTTCCATTAATAGCAAGAAGGTGGTCATGTCCTTTTGGTCCCCAATAATTTCAGTCGTCAACCCCTTCATTCAGCCCATCTGAGATTCTCAGTCTCTGCTGCCTCTCTGATGGAGCCTGTGAGTAAATTCTGCAACAGCCACTGTCCTTTCCTACTGTTCATTTCTTACCCAGTTTCCACATGTAATTTGATGTCACACTTCATACCCCATCAATATCTCCTACAATGTAAATGATAAATGATCATCTCTCCTCAAAAGTTCATAATCCTTTCTTCTGCTCAGACCTCCATAGATGACAACTTCTGGACACTCTCCTCTTGAATGCCATGTGCCTCAACATTATAATTTTAAAAATTGGTTGGGTGTGGTAGTTTGTCTTTGTGTTGCTGTTCATGCGGCAGATCCATCAACAGCAAGAATCCGATGCCCAGGAGAGTTTGTGGTCCACCAATAAGTCAGTTCTTTTTCCAGGCCAAGACAAATGTGTTTAGTCCAAGAGATTTTTCTAGTGCCCAATGACAAACAAACGGCATTGAGGCCCTTTCATGTGGCAATTCTGAGATTTACTGAGATCTTCTCTTAATATGACCCATTACATAAATTTCATAGAATGACTGGAGGCTTAAATGTTTTCCTAAACACATGTAGGAAGTGCATTGTAGATTTTGCATAGAGAATCAAGAGGGCATCTTTTTATTCTTAACATAATTGGTATGTTCTTCCTAAAGAATCCAAATTATAGTACAAAGCAAGAATCCTATAAGATGGAGTGTTTAACAATCAAATCAGTGACATACGGTGGTGTGTGTCTGCTGTCTATCAGTAGGAAAACAAAAGCTTTTCCAACAGAAACTGAAAAATTTCAAAAGGGCCAGTAACAAGCCATCATGGGTACAACAGTGGTGTAAATAAGCATTGTTAGTAATGATCTTATGTTTTTGGACTACACAGAGCTGACAAAAAAATAATCAGTTCAGAGGGAACATGTATTTTAATAATTACATATAAGGAAACATAAAGTGTTCTAATCAGTGAGAAATCTGAATGATGGTTAGTTATGACCATTGAGGAAAAAAACAAACAAACAAAAAAAAAATAAAGAAATCAAACAAAGTCTTCTCTCCCCCAATTCCTTTCATGTTCAACACCTGCACTAAAGTTTGTTCCCATGTCCTTATTTCCCCCAGCTCGAAAAGAAAATCAGGTGTCAGAATTTGGACTGTAAGTGGGAGATATTATCATCAAAGTTGTATTCTACCATTCATCTTACTTTGCACTGAATAGGCATGTTTTCTAAATATCACACCTGGCAATTTCCCACCATTTTTTCCTCACTTAACAGTTACCTATTCATAGATTTTGCCCTAGGTGTAAAGGTGCAAATTTCTACCACAGTTCAATTATTTAAGGTTTTTGTTTTGTTTTGTTTTTTAACCTGCCTTGAAATCCTATCTAATAAGCTGCTTCAGGCTCTCCATAGCCACAGCTTTTAAGTGATACCAATAGAACGATCCTGCAGGAATTATGTAACCCTTATATAACTAATATTTGTGAGATGTATTAAGATCTTGGCACAGTCGAGAACATTGAAGTCCAAGGCTATTCTCTATCTTTCTTTCTTAATCAACTTCCAGCTGGATTCTAGAAGGCTTCCAGTTCCAATTCCCATGCAAGAATATTGCTACCACTTAAAACACATTGCTTTTTTTTTTTGAAGGAAGGGTCACAAGAAGGTAAGGTAATGTAGCCTTAGGGAGGCTATAGAAATACCATCAAATGTTCGGAAAGACACAATAATGCACAGTTAAATGGATATGCAATCAGATTCAGAATATTTCACTGGAGAAAAGCCTCTGAATCCGTATGCTTCTACTTGCTACTGGAGAGAGCTACTCTGAAATTTCTGTATCTCCCCAGGAACAGACTGCTTTTAATGAAATGGTGCAGGAAACTGAAGTCTGGTCAGGCAGAGTTCAAAATAGGCTAACCCTATATAACCTGGTGCATAAATGAACCATGGATCAAAGGTCAAAGATAGGTGGGATTCATAGACAAAGAAAGAGTTCCCAGTAGATCTGCATGCAAGATAAATTAGGAATAACTGTTTAGCTTAAGTGTGTGCCCTGAATTTGTATGGGAAATACTTAGAATTATTATTTTTTTTAAATTCAAATTAGATTGGGTGACCTGTATTTTTATTTGCTAATTCTGGCTACAATAGACATAGGAGAGTTGACATTATACCACCCTATGTAACAATGAAAAGCACAGATAAAAAGATACAGTTGTCTTCTTTGTTTTAATGATTTTTATTACTCATAAAATAGCAAAGGTCTCAAGGTTTATAAATGACATTATAACAGGTCAAAGAAATGGTCTAAGCTAATGTGAAAAATTAAGACAAACATTTAAAGATTCATATATCAAAAATCTGATGTTTCATCAATCCTCACCATTTAAGTAATTTAAATTGTGACTAAAATGTACTGTCACTAGCTCCTTAAACAAATCAGTCTTATTTTATAGTCACTTTGCTTGGATGATGACCTAGTAGCCATGAGTTTCTAAGTAAAAAGCATTCATTTCTTAAGGCACAGCTATCTATTTTAAAAGTATCACCATCTCCTAGATGAAACATTAATTTTTCCAGGCACCTGGTCATTCAATATCTTATTAGCAAATATTTGATTTCTAAACAAACAGGTCCAATTTCACCAAAGAAACTTTCAAAAGTGAGCAAATTTTTGTAAATGTTACAGCAGGACAGGATTCCTTTCACTTGGGTGTTCAGACAGCTAATCCCTTTTGGAAATATTGTTTAAATATCCTCTCCATTGTTCCCTGTGGGTGGCATAACCTCCCCCCAGGGGAGATTATTGCTTAAGAAAGTGCTCCATCTTGACCAATAATTTTCTCATAAAAACACAAGCACAATAAGACCAGTTCCAAATGCTCAAGTTAAATTAGAGATGTGGCAATTATTGATGATTCGGTGTTTTAGAAAGACCCACAATGGACTGATGGAGGAAAAGAATAGAAAACCTAAAGGAGGCATCACAAGACTAGACTCATACCAGGAGGAGGGGTAGAGGAAATAAACAGGACCATAAACACAGCTATAGAAATCAAGATCCTAGGCGCCAGTGCCTTATCACAAGGCAGAAGACCCCAGCAGGTATCAGATGCTGTAGGGAGTATTGGGAGAACAGACCTGAGGGTAAAGATATGGAGATTGCCCACTGTGGAATCTCTGGTCTCTTTCTGGTTCTGCATAGTTGTCCAAAGTCAGCAACAATCTAAGTACTCCCAAGGATGAGCCCCTCCCTACCAAAAGAAGAGGATTAAACCAAATGCTGCCCCCACAAAGGGGCAGCTCTTTCTGCCCTCTAGTATCTATGCAAGTGTCCTTTTCTCTTCTGTTCCTTTCTCTAATAAATCTGCCCTATGAATACAAGTAACATGTCTGTCTCATGGAGAAACTTGCCTGGGAACTTAGCGCTTGCCGCTGAAGGGGAGCTCTGATGAAACCTTTCCCAAGGCCCCTGCACTTCAACCCCACTGATTCCAAATATGACATCATGGATCATTCAGACACCCTGAGCTATCTTTTTTAAAATTGTCTGATAGGAATTATCCCAATTTGTGGTTCTGGGAACCTGACCTTAAGCTTTAGCTGAGTTAGGTTTTTGAAACACACCAGTTTGCAAAAGACTTTGGGGAAAGAAAGAAAGTCCTTTGTGAGACTTTGCTTCTATTTGTTACTGAATCTATTTGGACTGTTGTGCTTAATCTGAGTTGGCACATTATTAACCTTTTCAAATTAGGCGTTTAGTAGGCTCAGCTGAATATTTTCTTAATTTGCATATTAGGGTTTGCCAGAACAGCTGGCACAGTGCTGGAAGATTAGTTGAGATCTTTGATTTACATAGTCCAAGTCCAAACGTATAAAATGCTTTTGGAGAGGACAACCTAGCCAGTACCCACTACAGTAAACTTTATTGATGAGAATAATAGCAATAACAATAGCTAACACCGACTGAATGCTTGTCCCAGGCAGTGTAAATATCTGAAATCATTTAACACTTTTAACAACTTGATAAGGTTTTATACCCCCAATTTTGTAGCTAAAACTCAAAGTGGTCAAGTTACTTGCCTTAAATGGCACAATCAGTAACTGCACTTTCCATTTAGCTCACTGTCTCCATGTCTCAGGTAACAAAGAAGAGCTTCCTCCTCCATCAGCTTTCATGTGAGGGAGGCGTCACTTCTTTGACTGTGACAGGAACCTCAGAGAGCAGGAGGTAAGCAGGCTAAAAGATTGCCAGCAACTGTGCACCCCACCCACCTCAATAAATGATAGGCGAGCTGACTGCTCCTGTGAATGTGTGTACATTTTCTGGTATATTTTTAACATGATTATGACACAATTTATGTAATAAACATAATAAACTTATTATGAAGTCCTGACACATCAGGATCTAGAGTAAATGTGGGGTGTAAAAGTGTAGGGTGGTGTCTTTCTTAAGAGCAAAGATCTTCTTCATGTCAGTCACCTGAGGTAACTATGTGACAGGAGCAGTACCAGGCCCTGGTGGCAGAATCTGGAATCTGGCTCTCCTGGTCTGCCTCTCCAAGGGGTCAATAAGTCTGCTGGGTAACAGGGTAAAATGTAGTTCTCTCCCTGGCAGGAAGAGAGGGACAGGTAGGGCAGGAAGAGTAACATCATCATAGGTTTTGTGTTTCTCTACCTAATTTCCCTTTTTCCTCCTTGAGCATTGGGAAAAGGTCTTTTGAAAGTTTGGTATATCTCAGATAAACTCAGGCAGCTGTAGGGTGTGTGTGTGTGTGTGTGTGTGTGTGTGTGTTTAACAAATTGGGCCATAGAACCCTGAAGGGTTTTTTTATCACAGCATTAAGATGGTGGGCATTAAAGGACAAGAAACCAGAAGGAGGAGGGAGTGGGATAAACGTGGAAGCTCCCTGTATCCTGTCACCTTTTCCCCCTCCCCCCACTAAAATCTGCTACCAGGCTTTGTTGATTCTGCCTTGTATTTAATTTGGAGGCAGCAATCTTGTGTGTGTTGTAGGTACAGGCATAAGAGGTGTTTGGGAATAGTTTGCAATAATAGCCATGCTAGCTTTCTACCACAATTAACGTTGAGAGAACTGAAGACAGTCTAAGATTCTTCTCTTTTTAAAATGCAGGTGAATAAATACAGAGATCTACTTTTGTTGGCTTGTTGACAATATATATTTGTAAGTGTCCATTATGCTAGCTGGAGGAAATGCCGTGTATTTATTGAATGGATTTATTAAGCTAAAAATAAGTCCCCTGCCAAGTCCCATTCCTGTCTGAAGAAAATATCACCTAAAGAATTTTATAGAACAATTCCTCTAAAGCTGGAGGGCTTTAAAAAAGAAGGAAACAGAAAAGAAGCAACAGCCTGGTGAAACTAACTAGAGCTTTTCCAAGGGCACCCCATGATGAGCCACTGAAACTTGTATGACAGTTTTATTTTAGGAATCTTCCCCCTCTCCCCAGTATCAACACATGTTTTTTTTTTTTTTTTTCTGGAAAGGTATTTTAGTTTGTGAAAACATCCTGTTTGGAGATGAAAAGAACTTCATCAGGTATTAATGTTGATCCTTCTCTTATTTTCCTGGTAGCAAGTTGTAAACACAGACCCCTGAAAGATTTCTTCAGAGGCAGAAACCTCATAGGGCAAGAACAAGGCTTCATCACTGTATATGTACACAGAATGCACCTAGAATCATAACTATGTCTTCCAGAGTTAGGAAAGACCCAGAACTGGAAGGCAGCAATCTTGGCTCTGACCTTCAACTCACTTGTGGGGGTTTGGGGGTGAGAGTGTTCAGCTGGCCCTTAAGCCACCAGCCTCTCCATTCTGGCACCAAAAAGGGTTTGTGCTCAAAAAGCCCAGCCTCCAGTTAATTCTGGCCTCAAAGATGGCCCTGGGTGCCAACTTGCTGGACTGGCCCTTGCATGTGAAGGACTTGTCACACCAAGCTGGTGTCCCCTCAAATGACCACTGGTCTGCCCCTAACTCCATCTTTGACCAAACTGCCATCTCGGACGACTTTTACTATTGCTGGTTTAAGAAAACAAGCAACTAATAAAAGCTAGATGTGCTAGATATAGCTATAAATAAATAAATGCACACAGATATAGAGATATATAGTATAAGTAAACAATAAATATATAAGATGCAAGGTTTAACCTTGATGCAGAGATAATATAAACACACATGATGTAAAGTTAAACCAGGACATATATGTGTATATATTTTATATATGTATGTGTATATATACACATATATGACTATATATAATGTATTTATTTATATTAGTTATCTATCTATCTAATCTGGGCTAAATTCCAAAACTGGTCAAGAAAAAAATCTTGAACTTCTTAGAAAAGAAAAACAAACAAACAAAAAAACCAAAAAGCACTACCGTCGTATACTGCCTGGAAGGACTAATTTTGGTTTTGCCAACTACCAGAACTGTTTAGAAACACAAATAAAAAAGACAAGCCTGGAAATAAAATTAGCAAATAAAGCTGCTTACTGACTCAACTGACTCACTCAAGATTTCCTGAGCCTTAAAGCTCTTAAAAAGATTTCTCATAAGGAGAACGCAAAGGTTCTTTCCGTGTCATTTCCTAAACAGGTCTTGCTTCGAGGATTACAGGAATCAGCACACGTGGCAATCCCGGGCCCTGGCTGTTACACCTGCCAGGACGCAGCGCTGGAGGCGGAGCAGTTGAAGCCACCTGACAACGTTGGGAATCCGTTCCCTGAAGCATCTCTAAGCCGCGCAGATCAGAGAGCAAAAAGGGAGCCCCTCTATCCCCACTCCAGAAGCTTAGTAGTAGAAATCAACACCCGCTATTGCCTCAAGTTGGGAAACTTTTCCTCAAATGAGTATTATCCTTTGAGAGTTGTCAGGAAACTCCTAGCTTCTTTTCAAGGGATTCTAACGAGTTGTGCCCACAATTACAGGGACCCAAGGAATTTAGGAGGAAGAAAAATACACGGACTGCGAACGTGAGTCAAATCAGTTTAGGCTATACGACTTTGGAACATTCTTATTTAAACACGTCAGTGATAGCGCACTCGAACTCCTTTTTGCATCAGAACCTTATCCATAGTTGTACACTATCAAGCTGCACTTTCTGGAAAAACTGCGTACCCCACTTCCAGACTGAAGGTGTTGTTCTGAATCTCTCCTGCGCCCCAAGCAAGCAAGATTATCTCAGATCTCCTGCTCTCCGGTCCGCAGGCCCCTGCCTGAGGCTGCCACCTTCCCAGACCCAGAGACCCGTAAAGCGCGAATGGCAAAGACGGCCTGAGGCGAGAGTGTGTGGAGGGGTTGGGAGGTAGGGGGAGGAGGGATGGAAAGGAAGATGCCGGTTTTGGCAAATTAATAGTTTCTGATCAGGCAAGCATTTGGGGGATACGCCGGTCCACCGGGTAAAACTGCAAACCGTAAGCGGTGATCGCGGGCTTGAGCCCAGACGTGGATGCTGGGGTGAGACTGTAATACTGCCGCATCATCCCCAAGCGTAACTAGGAAGGGACACTGGAGAAAAGAGACTGCCAAGTCTCCAGAAACGCAAAAGAGCCGCGCGGGCGTGCAGCTAGCTACTACTTCAAATCTTTTCAAATTTGATTTCCCTAGGCAGTCTTCCTCTGCTTTATCGTTGCTTCCGGAATCAAACCTCGTCCAGACGTCTGGTGCCTGATTCATGTAGGGTGCGCTTGGAGACCTGAGAAACCTAGAGTTGCAGCCAGTGTCAACCACCCGGGGTTCGAAAGCTTCCTGCAGCCACCTGTTCCACAAAGCCCGGAGTTTGTGAGGGCCCGGGCTGCTTCAGGAAAGCCCCTGTCACCCCCTTCCCGAAACATGACCCAGGGTCTCCAAAGGCGCGCATCACCCCAAATTCAAGTGCACACATAACCTTCGCATAACTCGGGAGGCTCGCAACGCTCTGGCCACCCGCGCGCGGCGACTTACTTCTCCCCGCTTCAGCCTTCCCGCTTCAGCCTTCCCGCTTCCGTCTCCCCGCTTCATCCCTGACCCCAGGGCTGATCGCCGAGGCCCGAATAGCGCCCAACCGGTCTGGGAGGACAGCGCCCCGAAATACCTGCTGTGAAGATGCAAAGAGCGAAGAGAGTCTTGCAGACCATGGTACCCTGGAGCCTGGTGCCGAGTCCGGCGCGGGCTGTAGGAGAGTTTGCCGCGACTGACCCAGAGCACCGCGTGCGCAGCGCTCCTCCTCTACCCCGCGGGCGGCAGTGCGAGCCGGGCGGCTCGGGCGGCTGGCGGGGCAGACGGGCGAACGCCGCACGGCTCTATCAGCTGCGTGTTCTCCCGCGCCCGGCGTGCTTCTGCTCCATCCCAGTCGGTGCCCAGAGCCGCCTCCGCCGCCGCCGCGCCGGCAGCCGCCAAACCCCTCCCACTCCGGCCGGGTAGTGGCGACAGGGCCACCCCCTAGCTTCCCTCTTCCAGCACTCAGGTCCCGGGAGCCCTGGCCCAGGGCGGCCTCTGCTGGATAGTTAGGGCTTGAGGTCTGAGTTTTGAATGGGTTCTTCAAATGTTTGCAACTACTTGCAATGTGCTAGGTACTAAGAGGATGCTAAGAAGTAAGAGCAGGTATCTGGTCTCCAGAAATTTATCTCAGCTTTTCTTACATGAGTTTACCGCTCTTAAACATGTGACCATATGCCATCTTAGGTGTCCCCCGGGAGAGACAGACCCCACCTATGCAAACAATATACAGATTTTTTCCCAAGGATGAGAATCTTTTCCCTTATTTCTGCAAATGTTAACTGAGTGTACGTTGAACCCTTATACACATTCAACCCCACTGCACTTCCTTATGCCTGGATTAGTGTGACTGTTGTCCTATACAGCTTCTTCCTAGGAGAAATAGCTATAATGTCCGTTATTAGTGACAGTGGGACAGACACTTACTATATAGTGATTCCTAACAATCCCAGGACAGAAAAATCATTTCATTTTACAGATGAGAAACTAAGGCACAGAGAGGGCAAGTGATTGTTCTCGGGTCACATAGCTAATCAGAGCTAGAAATTCATGCACCAAGACCATAAGAACAAAGGCTGGCATTTCCTGTATTATGGTTGTGTCCTGGATAACTGTGCTGTACAGGTATTAGTCAACTCAGAATCTTAAAGTAATCCTTTGATATGGGCACTGAAAAATATCCTCACTTTCAGGGGAGGAAATGGAAACACAAACAGATTTAAGTACTTGACAAGGTCAGACAACTAGCTCATGGTACAGATCAGATGCCTGACTGTGCTTCCTCTTGAAAACCAGAAAGTTCCGTGTGTTTACATAGATCAAAGTTGACCTTTCATTTACCTTCCCTCCACCCTAGACTTGCGTATTTCTTATACTTCATCAGACCAAATGCCAGATCTTCTCCCCAAATCTATGTTGTTAATAGCTTGGTGGTTTCCTAGTCACAAAAATGGGGAAACTGCAAGTATTAATGACCTTTCCTAAAATAATTGATTTGCTCAGGACCCATAGTAGCTCTGGAGACCAGCTTTCTTTTTCTGGCTTCTTATGGTGCCTCTGGCTTTATTACTCTTTCACAGCTTATCACTTATCTGTGAGGTCAGTTCCTCCAAACCCACATGACCATTTGTAAAGTTAACCCACAGCAGATTAAACTGGGCACATAGCTTTTCTTTTGTCTTAGTAAATTTGTTGATTCTTGGTGGAATGAAAAGCAAAAGATATTGCAACCAAGTACCCATTCCCCTGTTCCTCCTCCCTGGAGAAAAAAAAAAACACTAGAAATTTCATTTGTCCCACATGTTCTCTGAAGGCTTTTGACCTTGAAGTTCTTCTGATTTGAAATGTAATCTACGTGAATGGAAAGACTTTCTGCATCTGGGTTATGGTTGTCATGGAGGTAGGGACCACAAGCAGATGGAATTTTGCAATGACACTCTAAAAGGCAACAGTCACTGTAAATAGGGTAATTTAGGTAAGTGATTCTATGAGAAAAATAAAGGTTTTTCAGAACCACTTCCCCAAAAATATTCTGTTGAAATTCAACACAACTGTAATCGGTCCCCCCAGACTACAAAGACTTTGATAACTAAGTTGATGATTTGGGATCCCCACATAATAATCACTTACAATTTCTAAGACTTAAAAAAATTAAGTTGAAAATAATTTCTTAAACTGAAATCATTAATTTTTATTAATGACTCAAACTTTTAATTTATTCATTTGATAGCATTGATCAATTACTAAGTGCCAGACCTTATGCCAGACTTTGGGAATGGAATAGGTTGTAGTAGGCTAGGATATATTTCTATATGAAACTCCCCCCTCCCCCCAAAGTCTCAGAGGCTTAGACAATAACATTGATTTCTCACTCATCAAAGTTGACTGTGGATCCAGGTCACTTCCCAGAGTAACTGACTCAGTGTCTTACCTGCATATAAAAACCTGCTTCCTCACTCACTGAGATAGCGAAAGAGAGAAGTGGAAAGTTAAGTGCAGCATTTACATCTTCAAACCAGAAATAAGGCTTCTGCTTATATTTCATTGATTAAAGCAAATCAATGGCCAACTTTAAGAAAGCAAGACAGCACAATCTCATCTTGTACCCAGATGGAAAGGTGAACTAGAGGGCAGGGAACAGTTGTGGTATGTGTCTCAGTGACTCATCACCCATGCCATCAGGGAGCTTATATTTTAATAGTATTGAGTCAAACACTGAATTGCCACAAAAATATATGCAGTAACATTACACATATGTAATATATAATAATATCTACTAACATTTATTGAGCTTCTGCTATGTGTTAGGAATTGTTCCAAGCATTTATATAATCTGTTTAAACTCTACACTCTATATGGTTATCCTGATAAAGAAAATAAGAAATATTTAAAAAGTTTAAATGTGAAGGAAGCCAAAAGATGCAAGGAGATACAGCAGGGGGCCTTACACTCCTGGAAGGGATCATGAATAGAATTTGCCTGTAAACCATTTGTCACATTATGACAAAAATCAGTTTATTCATAGAATTTTCTTGATTTAAAAAAAAAATATTCCATTGGGATAACATCTAAGATAAATCTGTCTCTTACTGATTTTCACACTTTTTATGATCACTATAAAATGAATTTCTGGGCCTCTGGTGGTGCAAGAGGTTAAGTCTCAGCACTATGAAGCTATTGGAAGCTACTGCAGCACAAGTTCTATCCTAGCCAGGGAGCTAACGCACATGGTGCAGCAGACTTCTCCTGTGTTGCCAATCACTCCCCTCAGCATTGTATTTCAGTGGCTCTGCCTGTTCTGCTCCCTGCTCTGTCTCTGGTGAAGCCTCTCACCCCCACACTTCTGGCCTATACCCCAGTTCTTGTATGCATAAATAAAATATATCTTAAAAAAATGAATTTCTGCTGTTGTAGACTTTTAATATCTTACAAAAGTTGCTCTTGGTTGACTTATTTTCACATTTTACTTACTATAATTAATGCATAATGTCAGATCATTAGTCTATATTAGATAATACAGAAATGCTAGCTCTGGACTTTTGGGTTCATCATGGTTCAGGGAAGACAGGATAATGTGGTTGAGGAAGCTGGCAAGGCATTACAGCCAGAGGTTAGAGGCTTCTTTTTAATGTCTTTTCTGTGATTCTTCCAGACTGGAATCCCCATCCACCATCTACTACCTGAGGGATTCTGATTACTTGGCACCTCTCCCCATCCTGGGATGATTGACTGGATTATGAAAGTGAAAGCCTTGTCATCTTTTAAATACCAATAAAGGTTAGTTAGTATTAGAGGAGAAACTTTGGAGTGCATTAAAAACAAAGACAAAACTTGCAGGTAAACCATAGAGCTGAGACATACAGCAGGGGAGGAGAAGTCAAAACAGGGGCGGAAAGAGCATATGATATTATGGTGATGGTCAAGGATGCTATATTAGAGGGAGAAGGATGGGCACTGCACCCAAGGGAAGAACTGAAATACTATCCAAAAATAAATACTAAATGTAAGAAAAAAGTATTTTATCTAAAAATAAGCTTTAAAAATTGAAATACCAAGAGAAATCATTAATTCCTGCTGCATCTATTCCTTCACACACAGTTATATAACTTGAGCTCTGCTCATAGTACTAATTCACTCTCACTACAACTAAGCTGCAGGGGGAAGCTCTAGTATCTGAAAGCTCCTTCCCCATCTCACCATTTTCCTTAAAGGCAGGACTACTGCAGCCTCCAGACCCATGTATTTTGTCTTGGTTTCATTTGTCCTTCCAAGTTGCGTTGTGAAAATGTCTCTGGGGGCTTCCTCACATCACTTTGCAGTTTTTTCTTAACTCCAGTTCCCTCTTTTTTAATATTAATGACAAGAAAGATTAAAGGCAGTTATGCAATATGTACAAAAGGGTAAGTTTGGAATTTTGCCAAGAAACATTCGCTCAAACAACAGCAGTTTCAAGTTCCCAAAGGGCAAGATGAAACATGATTGTTTCCCTGATTTAAATGTGCTTGTTTGAGGCTGTGGGTGCTCTTGAGAGAACACTAAACCACATGTCACAAATTTTTATTTTAATTGAGAAGGAAGTCCTTAAAATATCTCAGAAAGAAAGAAACTGGCTTCTCAGAAGTAATACACATAAGTGAAGTGTCTTATTTAAACAAGTCTAAAACTTGATTGAGTTGGTAATGTAGATTTGCATTGTCCAACAAAAGTAAAATACAAAACATATATGTAATTTAAAAATGCCTCGAAATCACATTTAAAAGAGGAAAATGAAAGCAGGTAATATTAACTGTAATATGCTTTATTTAATCCAATATTTACAAATATTTATAAATGAGCTACACACATATATATATATATATTCTTTTTCTCATTTGAAATCTTCAAACCCAGTGTCTGTTTTACACTTACACACTGTCTCAATTTATATCAGGAACATTTTGAATTCTAAATAGCCAGACATAGTTAGCTGTTGTCATAGTGCAATTGTGGCTACTGAAAATTGACTTAGTCACTCTTGCTTTGCCCCATGAATTGCTCCTTAAAAGCACAGAGGAGTGCTGGTGGGATCTTCTAATTGGCAGTGGGGTAGTTAGAAATATAAGGTTGAAACTTTACTATATTTTCATTTGTTATTTTATTAATTTTTTTAATAATGACTTTATTTTATATGTAAAGTAATCCTGAAACTCTTCTATTCACCTTACAGTTTTATTGCATAGTAGTTAGAACTCTAGGGGCCTTCGTGGTGGTTAAGCACCTCACTATGAAGCATCCTCAGGGAGGTGATCACATGGCACAGCAGACCTCTCCTGCCTCCTCCACTGCTCCCTTCAGCAGTGTGTTTCAGTCAATCTGCCTGTTCTGCTCCGCACTCTGTCTCTGGTGAATCCTCTCACCCCCACGCCTCTGACCTGTGCCCCAGTTCTTGTATGCATAAATAAATACATCTTCAAAAAAAGTTAGCACTCTATGCAAAGCAAAGAAACATCTTAAAATATTTTAAATTGCAATTATCGGCTTAATATTTTATTTCCCTTTTGGGCATTTCTGTTGACAGACTTAATGAACAAAACCTCCCTGAATTCTTGAATAGTTCTTTTAAATGAAATAATTTAAATTTGTCAATAATGATTCATTAGTTCTTTTGTATGTTCTGATTATAAACAGAAATCTTCCACTTAAAACACCAATCTAATTATATATTGATGTATTTTTAAACAGAATTGTAAAAACAACTATATTAATAGACTAAATTCTATCAAATAGTAGAGATTACATAAAATTCTCTAAAATATTTAAAAATTTAACTCTCAGTCTTTTTGGGTTTATTGTATACCCACTGCAGAAATATTTATCATATCCTAAGAAATTTTAGTGGTACCTTCTCCCATGTGTAATATGTGATCGAATAAAGTTATTAGCTAAGGTAATAAAAATTGGAATGTTGTTTGTAACACTAATTATTAGAAATACTTCACAATGTAAAGAGTTCATTCTGTAAGTTCATGAAGTACACTTCCCTTCTGTTTGCAGAAGTCTTTAATTTCCATCTAGGTGGCTTGATTGCATTGGCATTTCTTTGACTCTTAACATAGTTGCTGAGCCTTTGAACTTGACAGACTTTCTTTCATATGCTTCTGTTTGCTAAAGCAGCTCAACTCTTAAAGCTCTAAAAATGACACCTAGTCAAAATCTGGACATCTTGTGTTTTGGGCTATTTGATCACAAGTTTAAGTCTTTCTATTGTCAGCTTCTTGGGTTTTAAGTCAGAAAAATTGATTCTAGCTAATTTAAGCAAAAAAAATTATGGATGCCTCAAAATTGAAGGAAAAGTTAAATATTAGAGTTCAGGGACCAGGGATCCTCTTGAGTAGCAGGAACTAAAAGACCATTTCTTTAATTAGCAGGAGAGTAGAGAAGAATTATAATCCATCACTTTTAGTTGGTAAGACTGTCCATACAAGAGAAAAAATTTTGGGTGGTCTAACTGCGTCAAAGGCTATGCCCCTGCAGGGAGGTCCCAAAAGGAAAGCAGAAGTTATTTCTGAGAAAAAAGCCAAAACTGAGGAGGTTAAAGGAAGATGACGCTACAGTCTTTGGGGGATAGAAATGGTGTCACTTATCTGGGGAATATAAAGAAACAAAACAAAGGGTCAGATAGAGGCAAACAAATAACAAGTCTGAGAAATATGAGAAACTACCAGAACTATAGAACTGAAACTACCAGAGGAGGGTGGAGGAGAGAGCAAAAAAGAGAGGGGCCCAATGGACTATGGTAGAAGACTATGGATGGTAGTGGGTGAGATGTGGTTATAACACCTGAAGGGTGATCCTATACCTCTAAATCATATTCAACGTGGTATACCAAAATTACCTTTATATAAAAAAAATAAGTCCTCCTTTTTGAGACCTCTCTCCCTCTCTCTTCTGGCCATTGATTTCTCAGTTATAGAACAGACAAGGAGAAAGCAAATCAATTTGGCAACATCTGAGCTGAATCATACTATGGTTCTGAAACCTAGAAAAGCACAGAGCAACTAAAAGATTTATATCTTAAAAAAAGAGTCAAGAAAGCTTTATTGGACCTGGATTAGGTTTAGTTAATCAGCCTAAGTGACAAATGCTCTCTAAAGAGGTCTCCTCTATTTCTCTCTGGTCTTTTGTGTATAACAAAACAACAGCTGTTAACAGCTACCGGTGACTACATGCCTGCTATGTTCCAGGTCCTGGTAAATACATTTTCTCCCATAAAATTGGCTCTTTAGATAGCACTATTTTGTGCAACCCCAGAAATAGGCTGAGGGTCAGTGATGGTACAAGAAGTCTTTTGTGAGATGTAGAATGTGCAAATATTTTCTCCCATTTGGCAGGGTGTCTTTTTACTTGAATGATAGTTTCTTTCAGTGTACAAAAGGTTTTTCGGTATGATGGAGTTCAATTTATTTACTTTTACTTTTATTGTCCTTGTTGTGTAGTTGGGTCCCTAAAGACATCTATGAAGTCAGTGTCATGGAGTGTTTCTTGCCTATACTTCCTCTTGTGTATTTTGTGGTTTCAGGTCTTAAATGCAAGTCTTTAATCTACTTTGAATAATTTTTGCGTATGGTGTGTAAAAAGTATTAGAGACAAGAAATCAGTGTAGTAAAATAACAGATCATAAAATCAATATTTAAAATTTGGTTGTTTCTTATATGCAAACAATGAACTGGATGAGAAAGAAATCAAGAAAAAACTTCCCTTTTACTATCATATTAAAAAATACTTAGGAATAGATCTTTCAAAGGTGACGAAGAACTTGTACAATGAAATATCTAAGAGATTATTAAAAGAAATATAAGAAGATAAAGAAGCTGAGAGATATTCCCTGCTCATGGAGCAGAAGAATCAACATTGTTAATATGGTCTTATACCTGTCATAATATACAGACTTAGTGCAATCCCTATCAAAGTTTCAATGCCATTTGTCAAAGAAGTAGAAAAAAATATTCAAATATATATTGTATCACAAAAGATCCTGAATAGGCAAAACAATCTTAGCAAAAAAGAAAGGAGGTAACACACTATCAGACTTGAAACTATACTACAGAACAATAGTAATAAGAACATTATGGTACAGAAATAAAAAATAGATACCAGATCAATGGAAATGAATTGAGAGTCCAGAAATTATCCCATACTAACATGAACAGTTAACCCATAACAAAGAAGTCTAGAATATACTATCCATGACAAAGAAGTCTATAATATACACTGGCAAATGGAATATGTCTTCCACAAATTGTGCTGCATGTAAAAGAATAAAATTAGACCATTAGACCAGTGCTTTTGATCTTTATGCAGCTTCCAAATCAAATTTAAGAAAAATTAAGAAGATACCCTCCTTTTTTTGAACATAATCTTCAGAGTAAAAAAAACAGACTCTGATATTGATAAAAATACTTATTGATGTAGAACAACATTATCAATCAAAACATGTTGAAAAGAAAAAGGCAATTTACATGAATTCATATTTAGACAACACGTATTTACTACCATGAGCAGTTTGTGTTTGATGTTGATATTTTTAAAATAAATTCCAAAATTCATTAACACAAATGGTGATTGAGAAAGCATTCTATTTGTTCTGACAGTATATTTAAATTAGTTGCAATTTTACTTCATTTTTTATTATGGTGAGAACACTTTAGATCTACCCTTAATACATTTTCAAGTGTACAATATAGTACTGTTACCTATTCTAAAGCAAATTCTAATTAAAAAATTGTTTGGTCAAAAGTCTTTTGTCAAAATAATGAAAAATTTGACAAATTTAAGTAGGAATAAATTAAATTAATTTCCTTAAGTCCTTCTTTTCTTAACCAGTTGTATGCCTTTATTGGAAAAATCTAAGGAGACACTCATTTGCCTGGTAAAGACATGTAAACTTCTACATACTTCACAGAATAATACTTGAGAGGGTTTCTAGATTTAAGTGATTATCCCAGATAATAGGTGCCAACTTTTTCTCAGTGTGACACATCTTTAGAATTGATTAAGTCCACAGGGAGAGATTCTGTCTTCTGGAAGCCTAAATATGAAGAGGAATTATGGAACCTGAAGAGAATTCTTCAAGATCCCCCTTTCCCCCAGGCTTTTGTCTTAATTCCTGATAGTTGTTGTAGCAAAGTATCGCAAATTGGTGGCTAAAAAAAAAAAAAACCAAAACCCAGAAATTTATTGTCTTGCAGTTCTGAAGACTAGATGCCTGAAATAAGTTGTTGGCAGAAGTGTTCTACTCTGAAACCCACAGGTGAGAATCTTGCTTTGTCTCTGCCTAGTTTCTAGTGTTTGCCAGCAATCCTTACCATTCCTGGCTTGTGGATGAATCTACCTCCACATTCACATGGCTGTCGTCTCATCACTCAGATAGGATTAAAGGCCGACTCCATTCCTGCATGACCTCACCTTAACTAATTACATCTATAATAACCCTATTTCATAACAAGACTGCATTTTGAGTATAGTGCTAAGACTTCAACATGTCTTTTCTGAATGGGGATGCAGCTTAACTCAAAAAGAGCAATTCATAAATTCAAACAATCCTTTTGTCTGTTTGTACATGAACAATATGGACAAGTGCTTGTGGTTTTAACTTCATAGTGACCATTAAAATTGCTACTTCTTATGGTCTCGATCTTGACCTGATTGGCAAAAACCCTCTTGTCTTAGCACAATAGTTGCCATGGCAGAATTAGTTGATGATTCTACTAGGTCGTAGGTTCCCTGCTCATTTCCTTAGACAGTGTAGATAATACTGCTGATTGAGAACACACAACACTCTTCAGCCAAATAACTTCTTATGAGATTTTATTATTCTTACTCTCTCACGCTCACTTTTGCAACACCCTGGATTCTGTCATTCTGCTGTCTCTGCCAGAAGATGGGGAGCCTCAAAATTGCTTAATCTCACAGGGAAATTTCTGCACCCTATGGAAATTCATTAGCTACTCCCATTGAGAACCCAGACCTGATATTATTTATTGATGGATCCTTTCTTACCACTGAAACAAGGGGCTACCAAGAAAGATATGCTTTTCCTAATTTTAACTCTCCTTTATATTACAGTCTTCTATTTGAGGTAAAATCTGATCAAATGGCAGAGCTTACTGAACTTTCTGGAGCTTGTTGACTGTCCAGACACTAGAGAGTATACTTATACACAAATAGTGTATAAAATAGGCATGCTTTTTGAACAGTGTAAGACATTGGCATGTTTTAGAAACAAAGGGAAATTCTCACCTGTTGGAACCCTCATCAAAAATGAGTAAAGAATTTTCATGCACTCTGACTTCCTAAGATGTGGTAATTATAAAAGCTGAAGTCGATGTCAAAGAGAAGATGAAGGAAATACTCTAGCGGACTATTATACCAAATAAGCAGTCTTAACCAAGGTTATGATCTTAACTAAATTCCCAAGGAATAAGTCTTGGGGCAATTAAGAGAGAGAATTTTAAAAATACCAACTTTTAGCTTTTGCTCTGGATAAGGAAGAATGGGAAATACATGGTTGTACCATTAACTCAGATCATCTCTGATACTCTCAATTTTAGTTACTTTGAAATGTCGAATGACTTCAAATGGATATGCTAAATTTGCCCATGAAACTCAGCATAATGAAAACCAGTTACTATTGTCTTGAATCAACATTGATGAGGAAACTTTAAAAAGATAGTCACCGTTATGTTCAACTATAACATAATCCTGGGAAACCATAAAAATGGATGGCCAGGAATCAAACTTTAAGAATGCTTGAAAGACTGTCGGATGAAATTTTTCTACCTTCTAGTCTCATGATTTGAGTAAGTTAGTCTTTATATGTATATTTCCAGCATGGGTTTAATATATACTTGACAAAAACTGTTCAAAAAACTGTTAGATTTTTGTATTTCCAACCAGGATATACCACATTTTGTATTAAGTGACCAATATACATATTTCATGGGCTCTATTATGAAAGAACTTAGGAAGGTGTTGCCGGTTACTCAGAAACTACACTGCATTCACCATCCATCATTTTCTGGAAATCTTGAAAGAACCAATATAATTTGTGAATTAAAACTAATAAAGCTTTCAGAAATTCTTAACCCATGGACATTGGCACTCTCAATTATCCTTGTGATCATATGGTCCACTCCTTTGGGGACACATTGATGATCCTTTTATAAACTCGTTACTAGTAGGCCCATACATTTAGAATGTTATACTGCATCCTGCTGTAAACAGGCATGGTTAAATTTCAAGGAACTAATATACTATACTCACTCCTATCAACAACAGATTAAGGTTACTTTCCCCAACCTCTTCCCAAAAAGTCTCTTTATGATTTTTCAACCAGGGTACTTTGTTTTTTGGAAGAGATATTCAGAGAAAAACTGCTTGCAAAACTCATTGGTAGAACTTTTCAAGTATTGTTAGAAATAAATATAGCAGAGAAACTACAGGAAGTTAATTTCTGAGCTTATCTTTTACAGAAGTCAAAATCCCACACTATTAAAAGGTTACTCCAGACAGGAATCTCAAATGTGGGTTCTCAGAAATCCTCTAGCAGCAGCTGGTCTTCAAAAGCTGACCCAAGACCCTCAGAATAAGTCTATGATCTCAGAGTGGACAGATTTACCCAAGACATGAGACCCAAATCCTGGAATAATCCCTGTTTTACTTTCCTCTGTTTCTTTATAGTTATTCTCATTTTCTGTACATCTCTGGTTGTTCAGCTATGCACAATGACCTCTTTTCTCTTTGTGATAATTGTTAGATCAGTACAGAGTCATTCCTATGTTATTATTAGATTATTCCCCAAAGTAGTCACTGTTCCCAATCATGTTGACCACTGGACATTGCACATACCACATCACATGGTTCCCATGATAAAATTGCTGATAAATTCTAGTTTCATCAAATGAGAGCATAGGGAATCATAGCTCTTGTAACATTTACTGTGCTATTAGATAAGTGGCATTTTCACTTATATCTTAAATACTGACAAATGACCTTAAACAAACCAACCTATAACTTTGCTGTTTCCCCCTCTTCTAGGAAATTATAGTCCACTATTATTTGCAGGAATTATTATAGTCTACTGATCAGAGCAAAGGTTATTCTAAATTTGAAGTCAACCACCTTTATAGGGTGGTGGACCATTAAATACCTGTCACAAATAAAAGATGAATAGAGATTAAAATATACAACACAAATAATGTAAGGCCTTGACACAAATCTTTGGCACCAATCATCCCCTTTTTTGCTACTATTTATGTGTCCCAACTGGACACCACTTTCTTGTATCCAGAAAGTCTGGTCCTGCCTAGAATTAACATCTCAGACCAATACCTCATACACTTTAGAAATAGTGCTCTGAAACTTGTCTGTGCATAGTGACCTTAATTCTACAAATCATCAAGACTAGATTCAGACCCAAGCTCCAAAACAATGCCACCCTTGATATTCAAGTATACTACCTGGAGGAGTTACTGACTCATTGTTTATACAAGCAATAATAGCAGTGTTCCCATCTGTGGGAATCATAAAAACAAAAAAGACTGTGCACTTCATCACTAAGTGGAAGGAGTTATTAATAATCCACTTCTGCTTTAGATGAAATACAGCTTCGTGTCAACTCATTGGCAAGTGCACTGACGGACAGCCATATTGTTTTGGACTTACTGGCTCGTCACTGTTATCTGTGTAATTACCAATTTCTTTCCTACTTTCTAATACCTACTTGTGTTATGGTAGAACATGGTAGAAGAGATCATAGATTGCCATGATGAAATTTACTTGCCTTACTCATGTTGATCCTCCTAGACTATGAAATTTGTTCTTGGCTTGAGTTGGGCAATTAGAGTTCTGGTTTCTTATGCTTTAAAGAAGCTATTGATTGTTCTTGTTCTTGTCATAATGGTCACTATGTTACTCCACTGCTGTCTGCTCTGAGCAGTAGCTCTCTCCTCAGATCACAGCCATGATGATATAACCAAGAGTTCAAGGCAATCTTACTTTAAGTTTGATAAAAAGGAATGGGATAACCTATGAGCAATCAGGGTTGGGTCTCTAGTCGTCCATAAATT
This sequence comes from Galemys pyrenaicus, assembly GCA_019455555.1. Taxonomy (NCBI): domain Eukaryota; kingdom Metazoa; phylum Chordata; class Mammalia; order Eulipotyphla; family Talpidae; genus Galemys; species Galemys pyrenaicus. The sequence continues at coordinate 5,583,033 of JAGFMF010011712.1, read as the reverse complement.
AGCAGAGCTCTCACAAGTAAAACCCTGGTGAAATAGGGAAATGAGAGACTGAGTATTACAGATAGTGGCCAGGTCATGTCATATATGATAAATTGAACTCTGACCCACAATCTCCACAGCCAATAGACCAGGAAGTCAAACCACAAGCTAGGCAGCAACTATTCTAGGAAGTCAAGCTACAACCTCTTCACAATGGGGACAATGTAATCAATCACTGTCAGCTTCCCTATTTTTTTTTTTTTTTTTTTGCTTCTGCTTCCAACTTAGGATCAATTAAAGGGAAGCAAGTAGGCTCCCCAAACCAATTACATTATGCCCAGCTTTTTATTTTCCCTCCTCCAGCTTCCTAGTACCAAAACCTTCCAATCAGATCATACCTGAATGTTCCCACAATCAAGCTTTCTTTCACTAGCAAGCTTTCTTACTTCCTATCCACCTTTGATTCTCTGCTAAATGTAAGTGATGCTGGCTTGCACACATTTATAACCAATAAATTGTCTTAACTTCCTTACTATAGTAAACACCAGTAATCTAGTTCTACAGCTTCCAAGTCAATGACTTAGCTTTGTTTAAGAATATATCTGTAACAATGAGCATAAAGGTAGAATAATTAAAAAGTCAGTCTCAAGCATGGAGAGATAGTCAGGAAAAGTTCTTTTGTTAAAATGAAGTAGGTTCTGAAAAATTGCTAGAAATCTTCCAGAAGATAAAAGGGGAAAGAAAATAAGTGATTTGTTTGGCTTTGTAAAATGACTTGATGGACTGGATGGAGCACTGATTTTTTTACTGTAAGAAAGGAGAAAAATGCTCAGTGCTTTGTATCTGAGAGCATTCTTCTTATTCAGTTTCTCAAAGCACTTTGCAAAATCATCTGGTATCAAGTATTGTAAATGCTTTTCAAAAGTGAGAATTGGAGGCACTTGGTTTTTCCAAGAGTGGAGTAAAGACTTTTTATTTTCCTAATAAATGTTCTAATAATGATCCCAGTATCATATTATTCCACAAACTAGTGTATACTGCAGACTTTATATATGATACATCCCATGTCAACTCCTAATAATAAAAAAGCTTTTAACTTTTTTTTAAAAGTTTTTCATTACTATGTAAAGAAAACTGGCATTGAAGTTACATATTTATATGGAGTGATTTTAGTGACTGAAATAATCTTCACATCTCACCTCTGTCAACAACACATTCTATCATCTGGAATTCACTCTTCTTGTCTTGATTCTATAAATAAAGAAGAATCTTGCCTTAATCTTCATTTTACTACATTAGCCTGTTAGGTACTTCACTTTTATAAAAGTGGCTTCTAAATCTAATTATTTGAAGCAAAGATTATTGCTTTAGACTCCATTAGAATTATATGGAAAAAATGATCTAGTTGTATGAAACACAAGTTGCTATACATTATTTTTAAGGCACAATTTAATACTAATGTGATGATTCTTAACTTTCTAAAATGTCTCCAGCATTATATGATAATTTGCAAAAGATTATGATTAGAACCAGAGGCAAGTGTATGCCAAGTGTAGATCTTTTATTAGAGAGATAGGTAGTGAAATAAAACGTCAACAGTCCTTCACAACTCCAAGAAGGTTGGCAGAGAATCATCTGATTTTTAAAAATGTTCTTTCCTGTGGGTATTAGTTTCTTTGCTGCCAGTGTTAGGAGACTGGGTTTTGGACACTACTACTGGCTTATTGCAAGGTATAGAAACTGTTTCAATCTGTTTTTTTTACTCTTTGTTTTTGCCTCGGGTTTCCTGTTTGTGTAGGTGTTGCCACTTTCTTCCCTATAGAGATGACATAAAAATTTACCTGTGTAATCCTGTATAGTGGAAGTTAAGTTTGTCAACCTGGTCATTTTCTTTAATATAATTTTTTATATACTCATATTTCTCCATAAGGATTCATTTTTCCCTTATGTTTTACTTTCTCTGAATAATCAAAGTGTTATCCTCTCAGTTTTAGTATGAAAACATGGCATGAAAATATGTGAGTTCCTTTCCTATTACAGGTCTTTGACCATGAAATTTAAGATTTTTTTCTCTTTTTTTGATACTCTTCTCACACTAACAAAAATATATGCTAATTTATTAATTAATATAATATATAATATAACATATTATTATAATATAATAAAATAGAATTGCATTTCATTTATTTGCTCTACCAGTACTTATTAACAACTGTACATCAATACATGACATATTAGTGGAGTGTTATAAAGTCATACACACATCTCACATGGCAGTTTGAACCCTTTTCCTTGGGCATTTAAGAAAAATTGTGCCAACACTGATTGCACCTCCTAGGGGAAGTTATCACTCTTGACAAGATTTTGTTCTATCTTATGACACAGGCATGCATTTCCATGGTCAACACATTGGAATTTCCTGATGATTCCAAATACTTCGACTTTTCCACGAGTCTCACCTTCCATTATTTACTCTATTTTCTATGCTCTGAACAGATCCAGGTGTGGAGTTCACCTCGCATTCCTTGATTTCCTAAAAAATAAAATAAAATAAAATAGGCATTCTTGCATGTGGGTGCTTTGGTAAAGATTTGGGATGATATAGAAACAAAAGACTACATGGAAAACAATCCTGTAGATGCCATCTGACTCTCCTTTTAGAATCTACTTGGCCACCTTTACTACTGAGAGCGGGCCAATTTTGCTTCACTAACTCCCTTCGTGAGGAGTTTGCTTGACTCCTTGATTATCCAGTGGTCTTATATATTCCCACTTTGATATGTTCCCTATACCAAATTCTTGCTTATTTTAAATGCAATTTTATTCTGTCTTAGTTTTAGCAGACCATTCTAAATCACATTCTGTAGGTCATAACCATAATGGACTGTAGATCTATTTTGTTAAATAGAAGATACTCTGTAGGGAAAATTTGTCACTCCCTTAGGGGCAGAAGTGACTGCTGTAGGGTTGGCTTTAAATAGCAGTGTGGGTTTCCCACCCATTCCAAGTATAAACAATGCACTGTGATAGGAGTCTCTATGGAGATCTAGGCAGAGATGGTGCAATTGTTCAGAGATGATGACTGAGAAAAGCAGGGAAACATCACAGAAAGAATTGAACTGGGCCTCCCTGGTGGCGCAGTGGGTTAAGCACCGCGCTCTGAAGCGAACCGCAGTCACTGCAGCATGAGTTCGATCCCTGCTGCCAGCCAGGGAGGTGACCCACATGGTGAGGCAGACCTCTCCTGCCTCACCCGCTGCTGCCCTCGGCAGTGTGTTTCGGTCAGTCTGCCTGTTCTGTTCCCCACTCTGTCTGGTGAATCCTCTCACCTCCCTGGACTCTGGCCTGTACCCCAGCTCTTGTATGCATAAATAAATAAATCTTTAAAAAAAAAAAAGATTTGAACTGGTTTTAAGTATGAGAACACATTTCCCAGGCAGAATTAGGAAAAAAGGACGGAGATCATTTATTCCAGGTTACTATCTAAGCTTTTGTATAATTAGGGGAATCTTACTAATTGTGATTAGTAAAAGTGTGATTAAGTCATTTTCACTCCTTACATTTTAAAATGTTACCGTTTCTCAACTCCACCTATCATTTCACCTTTTAAACTCAAACCCATAGATTATTTGTTATTTCAACCTCTGCTCATTTCCTTCTTCCAGTGTTTGCACTGTCCTGTTTATACCTGCTTTTCTTCCCAATAACAGACTGGACTATGTCTTTACCATTTTCTTACTGTTATCTTACTTTATTTTTATCTTTTATTTTACCATTTCTTACATAATTTGTCAGTTTTAAACTCTGGGTAACCTCACATTTTATCTTTTCCTAATGCTTTTCTCTTGCTATCTCCAGGAAATTACAAAACAAAAATGAAACCTAAACAAATTTTCACCCCATGCTAAATAATAATAATGAAATAATAATGAAAACAACACAAACTAACTTAGTCCCTTGTTTGGGGAAATATTTGCTCCCTAAGAAATAAGACTGATTGGTGGATTATCAAGACAGCCTCAAGACCCTTGATTTCTCATAAACACCATTCAAAAACTATTATATAAAAACTTCATACAACCCACATTTATGACTAAAATTCACCCAACTGAGTTCTGAACCCTATAAATATCCCTCTCTGACTTCCTTTCCCAAGATGCTACTAAGGCCCCATCAAGGTGTGCTCTCTTACTGAGCTCTAAAAAATCTTACTTTACTTGATAAAGGCATTCTCCAAGTAACTTTTGGAGGAGTCAACAAGAATCATTTCCATTTGATGTCATTTAGCTTCATGCTATAATTTAAGCTGTATCTTCTTCACTGTCCAGCAAATCTCTGATTTAATTGTTCTTTTTAAAACATTTTTCTTCTAGATGTCTACCACAACACTCTATTTCTCAAATCAGCAAATAACCTGATTTCATTGTCTCTGTCCCTAAAAAGATAGGAAATGAACTTTAAGAACAGTTTCAGTTATTTTTTTCTTCTTCTTAGAACTACCCTTTCCACTGGTTTTTATAGTTCCTGTGGTCTTCAACTCACAAACTGCTCTTTATTCTTTCTTACTCTTTTTCCATTTGACCCTTAAATAAAAGTGTCCTGTGAGGTTATCTTCTTTATCTTCGCTTTGAGGTCAATCTCATTCAGTTTTAAAACTCCAGCAATGATCTCTGCAGATAACTTCGCTAATATACTTTTCTAGTTCTAACCTCTCATGTGAACCTCAGATGTAAAACTGGAATATGAATGAACCTCACTTTCAAAGCAATACATGGTCTTTCCCTCTCACCACATATTTGCTCTTCTGCATTTCCTATCACAGTTAATGACTATCTTAAAGCTCACCATAGTGACTTTTCTATGAGTAGAAAAACAAACACAGTTTCTGAAAAAATAATATTTAATCATGGCAAGAAGACAGAAGAAAGAATTTTGGTTAAACTGAGTTTGATTTATTTTCTCAGCCAATGTAAAATGGAATGACAAATTTTCTTACTGTATTACCCTATGGTGTAAAGGAAATGCAATTTCTTTATTTTCTAATTGGGTTAGAAGGAATGAGAGTCAACACTTAGCTGTATGTGCCTAAACCTCATCAGGAGTCTTAAAAGCCAACTTGCTCCCTGTTCACTGATGTCTATATGCCCTGTCTCCATGCCTTTTTCCAACTTTCTGAGTCTCCTCACTGATATGGTACAAGAGCCACAATAGATTAATATCATGATAACCCATGAGGAAGACGGACCGCTCTATCAGGTACTGGAAAGATTAAGTAAAGAGTTGGTCTTCTGTGACATATTAATTTTGTACAACAAATTACACCTTTGGTGCACAAATACATTAGGCATGGAAGGAAGCCAAGTTAGAAAGATACTGTGATTGGTTGCTAGGATGAGGAGTTCAAGGTGGGGAAGAGCTATAGCTCAATTCAACAGTGACTCCAGGCCATTGAGTTTTGTCTTTGGCTCTTCTAATTGTTAAGCAATTCGATGTGTTGAGGCCCTTTCTGTATCTCTTTTAGTATGTAAGACTATCACTTTTACTCTGGCTTCTGGTATCATGTTACTGTTACTCTAGGGCCACACTACACTAAGGTCTTCTCCAGAATTCTAAATAGAAGATGGAATAAGAATTCTTTAGCCTTCACTTTCCTATTAAATTATACACTTTATGTTGGTTGCGAATTTATCCATACACAAAGACTAGGGAAGACAGAACAAAGAGGCAGGCCACTCCAGTTCATTAAGGGATGGTTTTATATGCAAGAGAACTTGCACGTGATATTTGTCTTGAGGAATCTCATGCTGAGTAAATCTCCCTACCCACCTGCTAGAATTTTAAGAGTTTAGATGCTGCAACTGGGTTTTGTCATATATGCCATCCAGATAATCTCAACAACACATTATTGTCTTAAGACTTTATCCTTGGAGCATAGTCTAGTGTGGAGAAGGCAAACAGGACACATATTCCAAGGATAAGGCAGGAACCTCCAGTTGCCCGGGTCTAGCTTGAAGGGCAACTGGTAGTCAGGTCCTCTTGATGATCTCCTCCAACACTATAACTTCCAGCTTCTCTATCTGGGATGTTTTGCCCCTCCCCACCCACCCCGCCTCACAGGCAGTGCTGAATGTTGTTTGCCTTTCCAAGATATCACTTGGTTGGAACTAGATGGACCTTCTGTTACTATTCATTTTAATTTTCTAAATAGAATGAACTCTCCTCACCCTTCTCCAAAGATACAATGACATGAAGTTTACTAGAAAACATGCTTTATGGGGGAAACAAAATCCACTCCACTTAAGTTTAATCCAGTGCATTGTTGTTATCACAAAAACTATTACTACTGTTAAAGAAAAATTGTTAAATGGCACCGGTTAAAGATGGTAAGGCAGACTTTAGTCAGGATCATCATGAAGGTGTAGATAGGGGCTACTGCAGTGGGCTTTTACAATTGGGAGAGAGAGATTGGGATCAACTCTAAATATAGCATGGACAACTAGACATTAATAGCCAAAGAGCAGGGGAGGGGGGAAGGTCAGTAGTAGATGGAAGGAAGAGAAAATATCAGGTAAAGGGTTTTTCCCTAAACTGATCCCACAAGATTCTTGCTCAAGAGAGGTTAGGATGATCAGATATCACCTAGGGTATGTGTGGGGGTGTGTGTGAAGAATCTGGTCAGATATCATGGGTGGGGAGTTCTAGTTGAACTGAATTAGCAGTTCTTGTTAAAACTGGATGTAATAAGTATCTAGAAGTTTCAAGAGCCTGATTAAAGTCTGGTCCATTAAAATGAATCTTTGCCAGTATATAAAGTTTCCTTGAGTGGGGCTTGGGAACATTGCAAAAGAACCCCAGGAATATGGTAGAAAATGGACTAAAGCCCAGTCATTTAAGCCTGAATTTGAAATTGCTTATATGTGAAAGAGATGTTTTTGACTAAGACTTAAGGACAGAAAAAGGCCAGAAGTGGGCTAGGTAATGAGAAAGAAGCTGCTTGTTTACCAAGCTATGTGACTGAAGAGCTGTGGTCTCTGACTACGAGGTAAAGTCTTTGTTCAGACTTCCTGTAGCCTGCAGGTACTCCAAGCTGTGATAATGCAAGGCAGTCACAGCCCATTTTGTCCAGGTGGGAGAATAGATGATGCTATTCTCCCTGACACATGTAAGCATCCCTTACTTGGGGTCAGTGCACTTGGCAGTGCCAGAGTCAGGAGGTACAGGATTTCTTCTGCTTCGCTGACTGCCAGCTCAACTCTGATTCTCCTGTATGGAGGAGAATGTGTCCTGGAGATGGACATCTGTGGCATTTTCCAATTTTAGCAGGAATCTTTGATTTTGGGTTCTGGTAGCAACTTGATAGTAAATGGGTGTGTTCCTGGGATATGAGTAAGCCCTTAGGGATTTCTGGGGACACCACCAAAAAGGGACCCAAGGAAGAAGTGAAAGATGGGTTCCTACTGGGTGAGATGGTTGTTTGGAACATTCAATCACAATGTAAATGGCATGATCACCTTTTGTACTGCAAGCTAACAAAATGGGTTACATTATTGCCCCATCACTCACCAATGTCTCTTGTGCCCCTGATAGAGTGATGTTCAGATTTGCTTCTTTTTACTATTACTGGTGCCCCAGTTTAAGCCTTAACCATTCTCCACCTCTGTCATTTCCACCTCTGTCATTGCAGCAAACTTGACTTGGCCTCTGCTGCTGTCATATTGTCTTTGTGATCCATTATCCGCAGTGTGGAAAGATTTCCTGAAGGACAGGATCTTGTATGTATCTTGATTGCCTTTATAATGTAATGAACTCTACATTTCTTAGTATTACTCAAGCCCTTCCATGTCATCCAGAATCTCATTTCCAGGCCAAGCACATGTGTCCTCTCCACTTGCAAAGCCTCCTCCTTCAAATACACTTGGCCATCCTCCTTGCCTCTCCCCACAGATACCCCCATTTGTGCCTGACCCATGACTCATTAAATTCAATGTTTTCTCTAATTTCCTTATAATGATAATACACATGGCCTATGCTTCTGGGGTGTATTGCACCTCACAGAAAACCTTTCTTTAATTCCACTGTATGTTCATTTACATCAGTGACCATCCCTCTCCAGGCTGTAAATTCTTCGCAGGCAGGTTCTGTCTGAGTCATGTTAGGTCTCTACACTGTGGTCCACAAAAGTCTACTTTGTGTCCTCTACACCATAGCTGCTCACAAATTTTAAAATGAATTGGATTGGGCAGAGTTAGTGCATGATGGTATTGTGTAGAGACTTGAAAGGGGTGGGACAGAGAGGGAAAGAGTGAAGATGGCAGGCTTCAGGTGAGCCCACTCGCTCATTTCACCTGGCAGGACGGGGCAAGGCAGAGATGGTTTGCGGGCAGCTTCCTCTATCCCAGCTACCTACCTCTTCCCCCCTTTCCCCTGTTGCCCACTTTTTACTAAATGAACTGCATGACCCTATTGCTCATCAGTTTCTCAGAGACCCTAAATACAGAAGGGAAGAGAAGAGAAACAGTGTCCAAAATGAAGGGTGAGACAGGCCTAGGGTAAAAGGACTCAAAACTTTTGCTTTGTCATCACTGTTTACTTCACCCAGAAAGAGTTTCTTCAGAAGTTTAAATAGCTGTGAACTAAAATTTAATCCTTATAGCCCTCAACATCTAATAAACCGACTTGCTCTTTTGGGCACTCTGGCCATCTGTCACTGTCGCTCCGTCCTCTGGCTGAGAGAAATCACTACATCCAGGCAATCGTGACTGTCCTGTTCTGCCCTGTTCCCCGAGCCTGGGGACACCAGCCTGGCACTGACGTCTGGGCGTTCTGAGAGCGACGCTGCCAAACCTGGCAGTGGAGCCGAGGCGAGCTGCCAGGCTCTCAGGTCCTTGCTGCTGGACGGGTTGGTCAATCACAAGTTTGTCACCTCATCTGATGACTGGGGACCTGCTAACGCAGTGGTTGGGATTTCAGAAATGTGGTTGTTGCCCAAATAGGAGTGGAAAGGTCACTGTTCCTGGGTAGGCTTGTCAGTTTTCATTACAAAAACAACTATGCAGTTTCTGAATTGGTGTGGGAATGGCGTACTGATGGACCACAGTGTCCTGTTGTATAACCATATTTTTTATTCTAACGCTCACTATTAAGATATTTTGAGAAAGAAAAAATAAAGTGTTTCCACAATGTTAAATGCACGTATTATTTACAGTGTGTGTGTCCTGATTTAGGAAGCATTAAGCTGATAAAGAAACACTTCATTTCATAAGCAAGGCAGTGTAAAGATGCCAGAAATAGGTAATGGTTATGTTGGCTAAGCAGAACTCATTGCGTGTGAAAACAACTTTCTTTACCTTCTGTCCAACTCTTTGAAATTTGGGGAGTAGTTTCCCCACCCACTTAAATGAAACAAACCAAGGCTGTGTATTTTCTAGTCCCCTTTTTGTCCCCAGATGTGTTCTCATTCTAGGATTTAATGTGCCTGTAAACTTTAAATACTAGAGTAATAATAGATGTCTAGGTGGGTGATTTGAAGGCATTCTCAGAGTCTTTCCTGGGTACCCCAATATGATGAGGAATGCAGATAAGAGACTGAGTCCCTAGGCAGGTGCAGAGGTGTTTGCCTAGAAAGACCTCAGTGGTGGCATTAGTATGACTGAATGCATGATCTGAGAAGGGAGGTCATGGGTGTGATTGTGGTCAGGACTCAGCAGCACAGGCTAAGGGGACAGACTGAGCCCACGGCCTGTTGGGATGAACCAGGCCTCATGAGGGACTGGCAGGGACTGTATTGACCAGACTTCAGTCAAGTTCCTCTTAGCCCTCCTTCAAAACTAGCCCTTGACTTTGGTCCTGTCTTGTCTTTGGTCTGTCCAGTACTGTCTTAGCAAAGAATCCTGCCAAGTAATCCCCTATCTCTTAGACCTAATTGAATTCCTTTGATGTGTAAACCCTTGACCTTCCAGCCAGCATCATGTTAGATTCATTTAACAACAATCCCTTTAACCTGAATATCTCCTCTTAGTAATTTTCTGTCAACTGACCCCCTCTACGCCTTGCTTATTATAAATTCTCACTTGTCCTTGCTGTATTTGGAGCTGTCTAATCTCTCCCTTATTGTAAATCCTTATTTTGAAAGTCTTGAATAAAATCTTTCTTATCATTTTAACAAGTGTCAGAATAATATTTCTTTAACTAAATAGAGGAGAGCACACATATCCAATACAACTCAACTATCCACTGGCTCGTGCTGGGATGCTACAGAAACCCCCAGGTCCAGATGCCCTTGGGAATAAGGAGGCGGGATGAGCAAACCCTGAACTGAAGAGAAATGAACCCAAACAGGCTGAGTGGTAAAACACAGCAATTAAGTTACGGTGAAATAAAAGCATCACATACCCAGTGAAGACTGGGACTGGTAAGCCAAGTTCAGGTATAGAAAAGTAAAGAAAACTGCATGACTATATACCTCAGCTGTTTTACTTTACTTGAGAACCATATATTTCCAAAAAAGAATCATGTTTAGGATTATTTAACTTTTTTGACCCTAGAAAAATAAAAAGCGCCTTTTGCAAAGACTGATCTATGCAGAGACTATCTATTAATAGCGATATTTGCCTTCCTAGTTAACCTCCTATGTTTCAAAGGGAGACAAGTGGGCTGCTCAAACCTGTTACTGAGAATTCTTCATGGTGAGCATTTATCATTTAATAAAAAAATGATAAATTCATAGACTCAGGAGTGCTTCTCGATCCCATAATTTGCATGTACTTAATTAGTACCTTATTTTTCATTCTTCAAAAAATCCAATCCAAGTGAATACCCGTATTCATAAGCGTTCCAAAGGATAGACAGCAACCATTCATTCAGTCTAGCACTCTGCAAAATTAAGTGAACTGTTGTTCATTGCACACTAAATGTCAGGATGACAAATTTCCAAATCCAGGGAGGTTTCTCCTCTTAGCAGTGAGCATTTTGCAGACCATTTGGTTTTAAGTTGTCTCCTTATTTCCAATAGAAGAGGGAGAGGATTAAAGATAGTAATGTACTTCATTCAATCAGCAGTAGTTGGAAGTCAGTAGATTTCCCCAATGCAAAGAGAATGTTAGTCCTTTTATAGTTCTGTGTCTGGTGGATTTCTGAAAGACCAGGGAGCACATCAATGAATTATATCTCATTTAGGAGGTACAGGTTTTTTTTTTTTCTTTCTATTTCTCCTGAAGTATGATAGCATCTCAAAAAATTAAGGAATAAAATACTTAGTGTGTTAGTAGTAAATATATATTTATTACTATCTTTAAAAATTCTGGAATGCTAGTTCTCTGACATTCTAGCCTATTTTTTGAGACACTGCAATTTCTCAGTGTATATTTATAGTTACAAGAGCTCTTTCTTTGTAGTCTCTTTTGCATAGGAATCTGAAAGAAGAAATAGGAGTTAAAGTGGCTGCATTTAAAAATAATCTGCCGAATCAACATATTCAAAACAATAAGTACCAACCATTCTTTCACTCACTCTAGATTCTTGCACAGAATCACATAATCAAGGGAAATTTTGAGGCCAGGGATATACCTTCAACTTGACATGAAAACTTAAGGATGAGAGCCCTTGTACTGGAATGAGATTGAACTAAATATCTATAAAACCCCTTCTAAATTTGAGGCTCATTCAGATAATTTTAACTCCTGTTCACCATTAATGATTTGAATAATTCAGGTGGTAACATTTTGAGGTATGATATATATTATCCAAGTTTGAAGTCACTTTCACTTCTAGCTTTCCCTAGCTGAATGGACTCTATTCCCAATAGTTTATCTACCTTAGAGTCTGGAGATGAAGATGGAACTCTATCAATTATCAGGCCATCATAACACCTCTAAGCCACTATTTTTCATTCTTAGAACAGAATCTTTCCCTCCCCTGCAGTTCCCACCAACGTATTTTATCACCCTTTCTCATGCCGTTCATGTGTGTTCACTCCTGATCTTTTTTTGCAGTCTTCATCTTTTCATGGTTTATTCTCAAATCATAACAGATCACTTCAGGTTTTAAATAATATACTAAGCTGGACTCAAAGCTTCCTGACCTCTTAACTTCAATAATCATCTCCTGGTATCATCCAAAATGTAGATTCCTGGGCACAACTAGGGTCTGATTATTTTGTACAACTGTTCCTTCCCAGATGCTAAATTTTATTTTTCTTCAACCTCCAAAGTAATACTATAGTATAGTATATAAGCTAATGCTGACCTAATTGAAATTCTTGATCCAAACATTTCATCCCAATTTCTATGCCCTGTATGACTTAATTTTCTTCCTTTTCTAGGTCTCTTCATTTAAGACTGTATTCTACTGTAGGAAATAAAAAAACTCAACCAGTGATTAAGTTTAAATAAATAGAAGTCCATTTTTTCTCACCTTCAAATGTAGAGGCAGGGGTTACTATTGGAATTTTGGATACTTTATATTAACTTTCTAAGACTTTCCCAAGCTTTCACAAATTGAGTAACTTAAACAACAGAAATTGTTGTCTCGTAATTCTAGAGCCTAGACATGCAAGATCAAGGTGTCAGCTGAGTTGGTTTCTTATAAGCTCGGTAAGGAAGAATCTGTTCTGTGTCTCTCCCTACCTTATGGTATTTGGCTGGCAATATTTGGAGTATGTTGGCTTGTGGAAGCATCTCCTAACCTTTTCTCTTATCATATATGGCATTTTCTTTTCTGTAAGGACACCAGTCATATTGGATTAGGATGCCCCATTCTGACTTCATTTTACTTATTTAAATTTTTATTTATTTTTTTCTTACAATGTTTGCTTTCTTTTCTAGGTGTAGTCTCCATAGACTTTCCACCACTGATTCACCTGTGCACCATCACCATAGTCCCTTCTGCTCTTCCTGTCCCTGCCTGATTCCAATCCCTCCCTCTTCCCTGCAGAAAGTCTCTGTTTTGTACTTGTCTGTTTATTTTTGTTTTGTTGTGTTGTGGTTTTTTTGTTGTTGTATTTGATGTGATTATTATTTTTTTCCTTGATCTCCTATATTCCTCCTAAAAGTGAGACCATCCAGTATTTTTCTTTTTCCTCCTGACTTATTTCACTGAGCGTAATCCCTTCAAGTTCCATCCATGCTTCTGTGAATGGCTCTATTTTATCTTTTTTGATTATTGAATAATAATTCATAGTGTATATATACACCACATTTTCTTGATCCAGTCATCTATTTGTGGGCATTTGGGTTGATTGCAAGTCTTATGTATTATAAACAATGCTGTGATAAACATAGGGGTGCATGTATTCTTTTGAATTAATGTTTTTATGTCCTTTGGGTAAGTCCTTAGGAGTGTGATTGCTGACCTCATTTTAACTTGATTATCTCTGTAAAATCCTATGTCCAAAGAAGCGCACTTAGTGAGGTATAGGGAATTAAGATTTCAGTTAATGAGTTCCATCTCTAACATGCCCCATGATGCCATTATGGGCCCCGTACTTCCCATCTTCTATCACCCTGGGCTTTGCTTCTCATGCTTTGTTGCCTCCTACTTAACAAAGAGCTGTTGTTCCTCTAGGAATGCTCCACATTCCAGGCAGGAAAACAGGAGGAAGTGGAAAAGGCCATTCTGTCCATACCTGCTCCTTTATTTCAGAAATGCAAAACCTGACCTTCATTTTTATATCATTGACTGAAACTAGGTCATGATGTCAACTTCAACTGCAATAAAATTAGAAAAAAAGCATTTAGCTGTCCAATCTCAAGAGTAGAATAAGACAAGGGAGGAAAGGGTTGAGAAAGTGGGTTGAGTAAATCTACAGTTGTTGTCAGCTCTAACCGCTCTTACCAATGCTCTAATATCCTCACCACAGCTCTGTTTGTTGTATTTCTTTTGCTAACCCCATCTTATATTATCCAATCTTCTGCCTCCTCTTATAACAACACCCAAGGTTGATGAAAGCTTGGAAGAAAATGATGTATCGTCCAAATGGGAACCACTACTAAGACATGATCTCCAACAAGGAATCTTTAGTATTATTAGTACTTAGTACTAATTAGTATTATTAGCATTAGTACTTAGTTTCCTAAGTACTTTCACATTTTAATCAGTTCCCTTTTCTGTTTATCGTTGCAACTCCAAACTTCCATGGTTTTCTTCGTTTATTCCCACTCTATTCACTTTCTCTGACTAGAAAAAATTTGATTATTACTGTGAACAGCCTCAATTTCTCTTTCCCTTATCTTACTGGTTTCTATTCCTTTGGGTTCTTTTATTTGTTCAAACTCAATTTCTTAATGTAGGCTTTATTTCTTCCTGTCTGCTCTGAGACTCATTCCTTCTGTTGTCCAGTGTTTACATTTTCCCTCTCTACTCTTTTCTTTCACTATAAATATGTCCAAGTTCTTCCCACCGAAAAAATAAACAAATTAATCTGGTTTTTTCCTTAGCATATATGTTCTTCTTTAACTGCTACCCATCTCTTTCTTTTATCTTCCTAGTAAACTTGTTGGAAGAACTTTTATTTACTTTCATCTCTTTATTTTTCAGTACTTTGCAAACTTTCTGTAGTTAGCACCTTGCTAATCTGCTGAAATTTCTGTGGTAATTTGCAGTGACAGCCAAAGTGCCAAGATAAACCAACTTTTTTAGTTCCTATATTATTTGCCTTATCAGAGATACTGCACATTGACATTTTCTGACCCATGGCTTTGAGATGTATCTCCCTTGACTGTCCTCCTTTCTGATAGTTTCTTCTTTATTGACTTTTCTTCCTTTCCAGGTACACTGAAAGTTGTATTCCCCTTGCAGCTTTGTTCATGGCCTTCTTCTCTGTCCTGTCTCTTCTTTCTCTATGGCAATATTAACTATTCTCAGATATTCATGATTCAAATTTCTATTCACTTATCCCATAATTTAGAGTATTCTGAAGCATCTTAAACTCAGCCTATCAAAACTGAATTAATCATCTGCTTTTCCTCCTTTTTTTCTATCTTGACAGAGTCTTTTTATTTCCACCACTAAAAAACTATCATGTTTGGGAGAGTTTTGATAACTGAATTTGCTTCATATTATCCACAGCTCATTTTGTTCAGATCCTAATCTTTTAACTGATCTAGAAAAATGGACCTCATTGACTTACCTTCTTCCTTTCTTATACTACAATCCATCCTATATAATACACCACTGTCACAGTTCCTATAATCCAAATTATACCTATTCTTCACAAAATTCAAATCAACATGACACAGTCTATAAGTTTTCATTTGTAGAGAAGGCCTGCATAGCTAAGCCTTTACTTCCTCTTATGCCTTAAGTCATGTGTCTCATATCCCCACATACACTATGCGTTGTTGAATTGAACTATATGCAGCGCTTAGTGAAAAGAAATTCAATCCCTTCCATACATAAAAACCTTTGGTCTTATGCCCCACTTGTCCAGAAATGTCTTCTGTCATCATTTGATGATCATCTACTCATCTGAAACACTCTTTTTATGAAGATGTTTTTCACCTCTTCCCCTGGACATTCTTTAGGGAGAAATGTCTACTCTCCTTCATGTCCCTTCTGGATATTCATGTCATGGCTTTTGACACTTTGTTACACTTTATTATTTACTGCATGCTTCTGGACAAATGAGATTGAGGCAAGTCCTGACCTTCATACATCTGTGTGTCTACAACATGAGTAAGGTTTAGGATGCAGTTCTATGTAACAGAAACACACCTTGAGTTAAATTTAAAAGTAAGACTCAAGTGTTGGCTCCATCATTTGTTATCTATGTGGTTTTGTGAAACTCATTTAATCTTTCTGACTCTCAGTTTTATATGAATACTTTTGAACTCTTGTGCCAACCAGTGCATTTAAAGCACCATGCATCTATCGTGAGCCTTCAGAGTCATGATGTGTGTGAAAATACTGTGCAACCTGTTAATCTCCATTCTAACATTAGCTGCTATTTTTGCTGTGATCATGTGTCGATATAAGCAAACATGGATAGAAATATGAGATTTATTAAAAAGTAACCTTTGGCAATAGTATGCTTTGGCTACTAGCGGGAAGAATGACATACATTCATTTTCATTATCTGAGTAGTGATTGTAAAACAGATTAATAAATATAAAGTTTATTTTTTATTATGCCTAAGCAAGCAGCAATATTTGATCACTTTTCTTTGCAGAATACCAGTGGGTTAAAAGAGGTGAGAAATACCTCCAGAAACACTAAATTGCATTTAGATTCTCTTTTTGGAAGTGTGAAAAATTCTTCCTTCTAGTTTCTTAACTCACTTAAGCAGATATATTTCATGAAAGTGAATTTGACTTTAAAACCTGCCATGAGGATAAGTATTCTTATATTTTGTATGATAATTTGTGTTTCATTTCTCTGGTATGAAGCCAAATAGTTAACATTCTGACCTCTATGCTATTATCCAGTTGCAGCAGGAGAAGCTGCTTTTTTACACTTTTTATGTTCTAATGTTATGTTTGCCCATGAGTTTATAATCTTCTTTCTTCAAATCATTTTCTGCAATTGGAGGCAGAAACTATACAAGCACAAATAAATTCTTTTCAGCAAACTTGTGAGGCAGGCAGTATTTACATCAGGTCTATTAATCTCCATTTCTCCCTGTTTAGTGCTTCCTGTCCTGTTTTGCTGCAACAACCCTCTGCATCATTACTCTTTCTTCTCTATAGCAAAGTCAAGTTCAGCAAAGAAGAGAGAAGAATGAAGGAATGAAGATTGTTATTACCGACTGAGCTGTACACACACACACACACACCCTGCTCCCCCTACTCAGATGTTCAAGCCTAAACTCCAGTGTCTCAAAAGATGACTGAATTTAGAGCTAAGGTATTTAAAGAGATGGTTGAGTTAAAATGAAACTTTTAGGTTTCGATGTGATTCAATATGATTATTGTCTTTCTAAAACAAGAACATTTGGGCATGTAGCAGTTCCCTTTATCTTTGGGTTTGTTTTCTACTGTTTGAGTTACCCAAGGTCAACCAAAGTCCAACATTACTATGTGCAATAAGATATTCTGAGAAAGGGTCTCCCTGGTGGCCTAGGGGTTAACTAGGGATTAAGTCTCGGTTCCATATCCTGCCAGGGAGATAAACCACATGGCACAGCAGACCTCTCCTGTTTTGTCTGCTGCTCCCCTTCGCAGTGTATTTCTGTAGATTTGCCTGTTCTGTTCTCCACTCTGCCTCTGGTGAATTCTCTCACCAGTGCACCTCTAACCTACACCGCAGTTCTACACAAAAATAAGTAAATAAATCTTAATTAAAAAAAGATACTTTGAGAGAGAGGCTACATTCACATACTTTTCTTTTATCTCCTCAAAGATTTATTTATTTATATAGACAATGGTGGGGGACAGGCCAGAGGTATGTGGGGTGAGATGATTCACCAGAGACAGAGTGGGGAGCAGAACAGGCATATATACTAAAATACACTGCCAAGGGGCGCAGAGGGCAAGACAGGCTCTCTATATTGCCCTCTGGCTGGGGTGTGCTGCAGTGGCTGTGAATAGCTTCATAGTGCTGTGACCTAACCCCTTGTACCACCTGGGAGGCCCCTACATTCACATAGTTTTCATAGCAGTGTATTACTCTCACTGTTCCATCTTATTATTAGCTATTGTTGTTAATCTCTACTGTGCCTAATTTATAAATTAAATGTCATCATAAATTGTGTCTGGATAGGGAAAAATATAGTATGTGTAAGGTTTAGTACTATCTGCAGTTCAGGAAACTACTGGGAGTCCTGGAAGGTATCCCATCTCCCATTTCCAGCCCCCTGGTAAGGGGGGATACTACATAGAAAGACATCAGGGATGAAAATGCAGAGAGAGAAGACCATGCGAAGAGGTCTGTTTCCCCAGTGACAAGGTGGCCATCTGTAAGCTAAGGAGGTGAGCCTCAAGAGAAACAACCCTGCCAACACCTCGACCTTGGATTAGCTCCTAGCTTCCAGAACTACGAGAAATGAATTTATGTCATCTTATCTTCGGCATTTTCTTATAGCAGTCCTAGAAAATTTCTGCTGTTGTGAAGGAGGGAACATTTGCCACTGTGTGTCTGGACAGTGGTAGCGAAGAAGATGAGAGCCAGATCGTACAGACCCTTGTCGAACCTTCCAGACTGCACACCAAAAGGAATGGGGGGGGGGGGTGTCACTTAAGTACACACAGGTTGGATATGAGTCATGCTTCAAAATGCTCACTTAGGATCTAGTGAATTGCATGGGGAGGGTAGTAGGGAATATGGGGAGAGAATTTGGGGTTTTGCTGATGCCTTGGTGGTCGTTGTAGTTTGATCAGGGAGTTGTCTGTGGAGTTGGAGAAAAATGGATGGATTTGAGATGCATTAAGGAGATAGATCATGTATAAGCTATTGCCTTAGAACAAGTTAGTCTCAAACTTAGTGACTTAAAACTGCAAGAATTGTTACCGTTTAGCCTCACAGTCAGAAATTCATGAGCATCTTAATTGGGTGAGGGTGGTTCAGAGTCTATCATGAGGTTGTAGTCAAGATATTGACTGGGGCTGTAGTCTCCTTAATCTGGGGAATCTACTTCCAAGTAGGCTTATGAGACCTCTGTCTAGAAGTCTTAGTCTAAAAGTCTCATCAATTTATTTCCCAGAGCTTTTGATTCCAAGCCACTCAGAACAGTTCATAGAATCAACCTGAGGGTTTGTATTTCATGGCAACTGAAAAGAGACATCATTATAAAAAGCAGTGATGCTTTAATGATAAGATCATACATTTTCTCTTCCACTGTTTTGTATTCATTGGAAATAAGTCACTAAATATACTTTATATTTGAAGGTCACAGAATTTGGATTTAACTTTTGGAGGAAGAACTGTGCACAATATTTTATTTAATTTATTTTTTTAGTTTTAAGTTTTTTTATTAATTTATGCATACAATAACTGGGGTATAGGTCAGAGGTGTGTGGCAGGGGGTGGGGGAGATGAGAGAATTCACCAAAGAAAGAGTGGGGAGCAGAACAGGCAGGTTGACTGAAATACACTGCTGAGGGGAGCAGTTGGAAAGACAGGAGAAGTCTTCTGTGCCATGTGGGATGAGCTCCCTGCCTGGAGGTTGAACATGCCTCAGTGGATGGTGATAGCTTGATAGCACTGAGACTTAATCCCTGCACCACCAGGAAGGCCCAGGTGTGCATAATATTTTAAACAAAATACTATTACAATAGTCCAGACAAGATGCAATGAGGATTGAGGTGGCACAGTAGCATCAAGATACAAGTTGGGGAGGATAAGTTAAACTTAGGAGTTAGAATTACTGGAACTTGGAAATTATAGCTATTGTAGTCATCTATAATATGAGACAAAATGGAAGGAACTTAGGATATATTTGGGTTTCTGCCTTGAGCAGTTGGTTGAATTTTTTGCCATTAGTAGAAATGATCAGAGAAGATCTGACATTGGAGAGGTAAGGGGGGAACATGTCTGCTATTGCAGTGGCGCTATCCAGTGAGTATTTGCGTATATCCATCTGGCCCTAACCCTAACCCTAACCCTAACCCTAACCCTAACCCTAACCCTAACCCTAACCCTAATCCATCTGGTCCTAACCCTAACCCTAACCCTAACCCTAACCCTAACCCTAATCCATCTGGCCCTAACCCTAACCCTAACCCTAACCCTAACCCTAATCCTAACCCTAACCCTAACCCTAACCCTAACCCTAACCCTAACCCTAATCCTAACCCTAACCCTAACCCTAACCCTAACCCTAACCCTAACCCTGGAGAATTACATTTATGATGTTACTGCCATTCAGACAGCAGCAATGCCTAATACCAGTTATGTTCTTCCAGGGACTGATGGGGCAAGAATAAGAGTTATTAGTAGAAGATGGAGCCTGAGGAGGATGCCAGTATTTAGACAATGACCTTAGCAGAGTGTCTAGGAATGAGATTAAGAGCAGCTGCCAGAGAACCAAGAACGTGCACAATCATGAAAAGAAAGTTAAAAAGAAACTCTCAGCATGGAGACAGTGGGTTTTTTCCCCAAAAGCTTCAATTATTGAAATTCAGGTTTCTGACAAGTGTTTAAAGAGATGCTGTTTATGCAAGGGTTTCCCCAGTGTCCCAAAGTCACACTATGGAGATGACTTTTTGTGCTTTTCCTTCTTGGCTTTTAAAATATGGTTTTACTTGACTTTGGAGTTGTCATTGCTTCCTCTGAGGATGTCAATCAGTTCGCTGTCAATCCTGCAAGAATCCACCATCCTTGTCCTCATCCCTAAAATGCCACTGCCTTGGGCTTTAGTCTTGAATTCAGAGATTCAAGGAACTGGTATCTTAACCAAAACCCATGTGGTGCTGTCACAATTATTTCCTTAAAACTTCATTTTAAAGATCTTCCCTTGGATGTGATACTTGTATCACTTTTCGCAGTTGATTTCTGACTTTCTAAGGAATAATAGAATCTTAGAATTAAAAAGATACTCAAAGATGAGATTCCTTTTTATAATAATCTTGCCAGAATAATATTCCAGATGGTTAAAGACTTTCATGAGCTCACTGTATTTCAGGTCAACCTTCCATTGTTGGTCAGGTCTCATGCTAATTTTTGAGCGTGGCCTTGAGGAGACCATTGTGTGCCTTCATGGAATTAGAAATGGTGATGGGCAAGGCTTGGCAAGATGGAGGCACCTGTTTGAGGACATGTTATCATAATGGACTATTCATATGGTGTGTCTAGGTAGTCTTTGTGCAAAGATAAAAGTGAACTGGGTGAGACTGTGGCGCCCCACCTCTTGCTCTCAGCCAGCTCCATTTGTGGGTGCACAGACCGCAGAGCTGTGCCCTATGACTTTGCCTTCAAACCCTTCCCCCATGACTTTCACTTATTGATTCTAGTTTTGTGAACCTGAGAGGATGGGATAAATTGCATTGACTTTTTAATATATTAATCATTCATTATTCAAAGAGAGTACCACACTGTTGCCTAGGTTTTCTCTTCAGGGAAGCTCTCATTCTCTGTGGAAGGAATATGGTTTTGACTCTGTGATTTTGTTTTCTCCTGCATAATGGAGTCTAGTTTGTTGTCTCCCCTTTGCCCTGAGATGAACACTGAATCTGGTTAATGAGGCAGATGTTTCCTTTAATAGGATAATCACTGCATTTCTGTGAATATAGACTCACAGAAGATTCATTAATTCTTTTTTCTTGCTATCTGCATTACCCAATTGCCATCTCAAACACTTAGATGTGTACATCTCATTCTCTACAATTTAATTATTTGAATATAGATTCAAGATATTTTTCTTCATCCTTGTTTTCCTTTAAATATCTCTTTTGATTGTCTGGGTTATTACTCAATAGATGTTGGCATCCTTATCTCAAATATTAAACTACCCACTCTTAGTGTGTATTTCTTATGCTTTTATCATAGAAGCCTCAGTATCAACAATAAATCCTTTTAATTTCCTTAGCATTTTTAAGACTAAAGCTTCAGTTTGTTTCCTAATATTGGCATGAGGCACTGCTGTTTTTGTTTTTTAATCTTTTCATGTATCTCTTGCTCAGGAAACTGCTCTACTGCATCTTCTAGGAGCTTCAACTGCTTTTGGGGGGTGCCACCTATGGCATCACGGTGTCTGCTAGAGCATATGTTTCTATATGTATTAAGCATCTTGACAACAGCTTTACCAAAACTTTGGAAACTCCAAATGCATTAGCACGTGAAGCACCTTTTCAGAGACAGGAAAAGAAAACAAAGAAGTCCCTGGTTGAAGTGAATTTGAAGGAATATCTGGCATTCACTCCTCCTAGCTTGGTGCACTCCTTGTTTAGTGACTAGGTAGAAAAATTTAATCAAAGCTATCTCATTAAAGCATTTCCTATTACCCCAGGAGACTTTGTCTCATTGTGAGATAGCTAACAAGTATGTGGGTTGACAGGCTACTTCCTAGGAAACCAATTTTTCTGTAAAGATTCATCTCTGACACCAGCGTATGAAAAGGACTTTAGGGAACTATAAAGCAAAAACAAGTCAGCAATCCTAAACCTTGGGTTCATTGAAAGATGTTTCAGTGTCCTTGTGCTTGATCTAATGGATGATATTGTTTGTCTATCTGATAAAGTCCAATTTTCTCATAGCCCATGGAAAAAATAGGCTAGCCAAGTATATAAGGGTGAGTGGATTCCCGCTTTGCCCTTGAAGTCCAGTTCAGCTTGCTCTGTTATAGGCTGACATCTGGTGGCTGTGAAGGATCAACCAACTGCCCTTACTGGAAAGCATTCTACCAAAGCAAAGGCGTGGTCATTTTGTGTTCAGTTCTTGCCAGCTTCACAAGATTATATTTTTTTGGACATTTTCCACTGTACATAAGTCAGAGTAGGTTTCTAAATCTGACCACACTTATCAAAGCCTCTAAAAACACTTAAAGTATTTGACCTAGTACTACCTCTTTTTAAAATGTTTCTCAAAGAAACACATGCAGACAGATTTATATAGAAGCATATTCTTCAAAGTGTCATTTATAATCGCAAATTTGGAAATGGCCCAATTGGTCAAAATAGGAACTGTTAAAATCAGAGCACTCCATTATCCTGTGCACCTATGCTTTAGAGGAACATTTAGTGACATGGGGAAATGTTTATGATACAAGTGAATGAAACCAACTTAAAAAGGCAAGTAAAAGTTCATGATTCTGGTTTTAGTTTTCCATGTACTTCCTTCTTTCAAAAACATGAACTTGACATGTTTGGGGAAGCAGAGAAGAAAAAAACAACCAACACTATAGATGTTTCATACATATGGTTACCTTCACAGTAAAGTATGAGTTTTGTTCAAAGTAACAAGTCTCACCCGAAACTTTGTCAAGTTGACATGATCCTGTAGAATATTAGTGAAAAATGTCTTGAACAATTGCTTCATTGTTCTTGGGATCAGGAATAATCCAGGAAGCTTGAACTTATGGTTTCCACTTTAAGTCTACTAATGTGTCTTGTGGTTGAGACAAAAAGCATGTTACTTCTTGCCTGGCCCCAAAGACTCATTAATTTGTGCTAGGACTTCCAAGTGTTGTTGATGGAAATGCGGAAGATGTAATTGAAATCACTGGTGTTGTAAGGTCATAGCCAGAGCTCTATTTCATAACTGGACATAGCTCGTTTCTCACAGTATTTTAAAGACACAATTTTGAGAGTTTTCTTTGTACAATGAAAAGGTATAAATAGCCTTGCTTGCTGCCTGGGTGAGTAACCATACAAAAAGAAGACTAGGGCCTCCCTGGTGGCGCAGTGGGTTAAGCAACGCACTATGAAGCAGACCACAACCACTGCAGCACGAGTTCGATCCCTGCTGCCGGCCAGGGGGGGACCCACATGGTGCGGCAGACCTCTCCTGCTGTGCCCGCTGCTCCCCTCTGCAGTGTACTTCTGTTGATCTGCCTGTTCTGCTCCCCACTCTCTGTGGTGAATCCTCTCACCCCCCCACACCTCTGGCCTGTACCCCAGTGCTTGTATGCATAAATAAATAAAATCTTAAAAAAAAAAAAAAACAAAAAAAACAAAAAGAAGACTAAAGGAAATCTCACCAGTTTTCTTAACAGGAGCTCTTAAGAAGGTTAGCCAAACCAACATTGTTATTCCTCTCATGGGGCGTTATTTTTCATGTTTGCTTGTTTAATAAATTTGGACATGGTATCCATGTATCATGGTTAACATGTCACTTTTATACCTGAAGGCCACCGACTCCAAATTGAGGAAAATCATTTTCAGAGTTCCCTGCTGCTTCTAGCAACACTTTTCAGTTCTCCAATTAGGTAGTTAACCTCTTTTTTCATTTAGTCATTTGGTCAACAAAATCTTGATGGCTGTTACGGGAGTAATTAATGCCTGAAAGTACAGGTAGTAACACCACCCCTTTGAGACTGACAGACAGGATTCAACTAACCCTACAGCTCTAGTTGGAAATGTATCTACTTATGGAACTTTCGCTGATTAATTCTGCTGAATTCCTGGCTGAGGCATAGCCAATGTGCTGCTTAGCTATTTTCAACAAAATAGAAATGAGATTTGATTCATGTTAAGTTAACCTATGTGTGCTTCTTAAATAAATGTGCAAAGACAAATTGACTTAATCATTCATCTGACTATTACTTTGTTAGATTTTTAAAATGAATGTGCACAGCACACGGTGGTTAATTGAATACTAAAAAAATTTTAGTTATTTTGTAGTTATTTTTCTCATGTTGGTCATATTTTAGGAATTCAATAAATACCCATTAGTAGTTTTTATGTACTGGTGCTATTTTCTTTTATTAACTAAAATGTTCTTAAGATAACATTCACTGGGAGATATGATGCAATGTACAAATATTCACTTTAAATATAGCTTTTTTTGGGAATAGTACACAAGATCAAGTTCTGTTGTCATAAAGATCTTTAATATGTGGTGAATGAGTTATATCAGTACCAGGGTTACAAAAAATCAAGGATAGAAAGTTTGACTGTTCAAATGTCTCATGTTTTCTGACTTTGAATAAAATTATAGCCTTTAAGAAATTTCTCCACTATCCTTTCCCCTAATGCACTTAACTACTTTCTGAAGTTTATAATTTATCAATATTTTTTGGGAAAATTTTCTTTCTTTTTGCACTTTTATTTAAGTATGTTGATCTTAAATTATTAATCTAGAATTTTAGATATTAGTAGTTTATGACTTAGAAATATAAAACTAACTGCATTTAAATAGGTCTATTTCATAGGCTTTTAAAATTGAGGCATAAAATGAGAAAAATAAGAAATATTTCATAAGAAATATTAAAATAATAATAGCTTCAATTTAATTAAGTACCTGCTATCATTTGTTTTTCTCATTGCACAGTTGTTCATGTATATTAATGCCATCTAAATTATACCCTTATCCCAACTTTTCCTTATCATTCTAGTTAACAATGCTGTCCAATAAAACTTTTCATGATAAAAGTTTTCCAATTTTGTAAACACTAGCGATGACTGGCTATGGAGAACTTGAAATGTGGCTACTGTGAGAAACTTAATTTTTAGTTTTATTTAATTTTAATAAATTTCAACTTAAATGACCACATATGTGTGTGTTTATTATCCACAAACTATAACAATTTTAGATTATATTTTATATTTTAATTTAATAATTGTTATATTAAATTTTATATTTATATATAACAATTGCAATCCTTTAAAAAATTTGTATCCTTGTCAATTGTCTATTTTCTCCTTATTGGGTTGTAAACTTCCTGGGAGACCTGCCTGGTTTACCTTTTTCTTAGCTATATATTGATCACCTAGGACAGAACTTGGTATGTGGTTGATATTCAAATTATTAAAAAAAAACCCTCAAGGATGTTATCATGATGCACGCTGCACAGATGATCAGCAAGGAGGGAATTTGTCTGGGAAAGTGGCAGGAATTTGGTCCTGGATTACTGGACTGAAGCTCAGAGATTTTCCTTTCCCAGTGGCTTTATCTGCATTCCTGACTTCACCTCTGATGGTGGAGCCTCAAAGATGAAAAATTTGCTTTCTCACACCACAAGCTGAGCAGTCTCTGATGAACTTCAGTTGCAAGTATGTGGTCAGGAATCTTTCAGGTGTTTGGGTTAAGGAGTCTGGAATGCACATATATTATGAGGATGGATAATATTTAATGTAGATTTTTCCCAGATGTTTCACACCACTTAAGAAATCTGTTCTCTAAGATGTTATGAATTACTCTATTAGGAGTGAAAGGGGGGAGGGGAAAGGAGTTTCTAGAAATGTGTTTGCCTAAAATATTTACAATATATATCTAAGACATAAATATAGTATAGTTTATCACTCTGTCTTTATTATTTTGCGATAACGTGTTTTAAAAATGTGGGTGAAAATCCTAAGCTCCACATAGGTAACTGCATTTACACTGTTGGCTGGTGAGTGGACACACACTGAAGCCATACACTGAATCTTCAGGTGATGTTTTCTGTGACTTATCAGTGTTTTCTGTGTTGCATAATGTGTTAAACTTATAGTACATTTGTGGTATTATTTTGTTCATTTTGTTGTTGTTGTTGAACACGTACTACACAAATGCATTTCATTATGTTTTTGGTTTGAAAGAGATAAGCTTTAAGTAAGAACACCCAAACTGATTTAAGTCAACTTTTCCAAAGAAAAAATTGATATTTATAACCTCTACTTTCTTAAAAATTGAGATGTGTTTTTAAAGATGAAATACAGACTTTTGATGACTAATGCAAGACTACCAAAACATTGGGACACTTTGGTTTTATATTCTTATCTTTTTGACAACATAATTTGTGAAAAATAAGTTACTCAAAGACTGTTGAAATGGAATAAAAATTTAGGTATAGACTTAAGGTTAAGTCTGATAAATAGTCTGACATGGTAGCAGCACTCCCAATATTACACAACATATAATTAATACAAAATACTATTTTCATTAAAAAATAACAATATAAAACTAATAATGGTATTGCTCAACATGTCGTGTCTTTTTTTGTTAAGAAAATAATGATCATTAATGTATTTAATATGTTAAATAATCTGTTTAATGTAAATATGTTAGAAATGTATTTAACTTAATACATTCACTCTATTTGCTGATTTTAGGGTTCTATTATAAAATGTAAAGCAATGCACGAACTAAATTTATTCATTTCTTGATGTTTCAAGTAATGGATATCTTTGAGCATTTTTGCCACTTTTCTTTTTCCTTCTTCTTATTCATGTATATTTTACATCATTTGTAGTACTCATGGAATTCCCACCACCAATTCACCAATGCACCAACACCTCAGTCCCTTGTGATCTTTCTCCCCTCATCCCATTTACTCTATCAGCACCATCCCCAAAGTGTCTCTGATTTGTCTTTGTCTCTTTGTTTTTGTTTTGTGATTTGATTTTTGTTGTTGTTGTTCTTTCCCTTGGTCCCTTATTTGGCTCCCTTATACTCCTCCTATAAGTGAAATGATTGGATATTTTTCTTTTGCCTTCTTACTTAGTTCATAATCCCCCCCCCCACATCCATATTTCTACAAATGACTCTAGTTTGTCTTTTTTGATTGCTGAATAGTATTCCATTGTGTATATTTACCACATCTTCTTGATCCAATCATCTATTTTTGGTCATTTGGGTTGTTTCCAAGTCTTACCAATTATAAATAATGCTGCAATGAACACAGGGGTGCAGGCATTCTTTTGAATCAGTGCTTTGTGTCCTTTGGATATATTCCTGGAAGGGGGATTGCTGAATCAGATGGTAGGTGCATTTCTAATAGACTGAGGAACCTCCATATAGCTTTCCACAGTGTTCGGACCAGTTTGCATTCCCACCGGCAGCGTAGTAGAGTTCCTTTTTCTCCACATCCTCACCAACATCTGTTGTTGCTAGTTTTTTTTAATATGTGCCATTCTTGCTGGTGTAAGGTGGTATCTCCTTGTGGGTTTAATTTGCATTTCCCTGATTATGAGGGATGTTGGACATTTTTTCATATGCCTGTCATTTTTGCCACTCTTTTAAATTTTAGCATGCAAGATATCTTACAAGTCTTTTTTGGTGTTTTGTCACTATAGCAACAATTTTAAGGTTAAATACATTTAAGAAATTTTGCTTCAATTCTTTAATACTCAGTAATTCAGCAACTACATTAGTATGTTTTGACTAGCTTGTTCTTATTATGGAGGGTTACTCTGCAAGCCAGGGTGAGTCTGTTTGGACTGAAAACCAGAGGAAATTTGCTTTCTAGAACAAATGACAAGTCTGGTGACATTTCTAGTGGGTACTTGGAATGCTAAGGGGACATCATGTGGGTATCTGTGGTCATCATGTGGTACTAGTGGGAAGGTTTCACAGAAAACTCTGGCCTGGCATATGTCTTGATCCCCTTATGAAGCAACAGGAACTCTATACTTGGGTCTTTGGGTGGAATATATTGTGCTATGTCACCTAGAGTGTCTTTACCATGAAGGTTCACTGTCAGTCAAAGTTCTTAAAGTTTCACATAAGAACAAAAAAGTTTGATAAGGTCAATGGTAAAAGCAATTCATACCGAAGTGTGAAACAATTCAATGTGAGGAGAACAAGGTTATAAATAAAGCAGTTTGACAGGCTGAGCTATGTGAGCAAGTGTATGGACTTATTTTTGTTTTAAAATCTGAATACAGATATAAAATGTGACATTATTGGGGTCGGAATCAACCCCAGGATTCAGTTTCTTCTTCCTCTTTTCACGATAGGTTTCAAGTCCTTTCTTCTCTTCACTTAAAAGAATCTTGTTTAACTTATTTCAGTGTGTGACAGTGCACTGGGGAAATGGTGGTGGGAACTCCATGGGGACTACAATTGATATCAAATATGTATAAATAAATGAGTTTAATAATAATAAAAAAGAGTCTTGTTTAAGCTCCCCTTTTTTTTGCATATAATGTTAATAATAGTCTCCAGCACATTTAATGGGGTGATTGTGAGGATTAAATGGTTAGAATGCCATACATCATTCAGATGCATATTTGCTCAGGGTCAGTGCTCCATAAATGTGTGCTGTCATTAAGGTAGGGAAATCCTTAAAATCTGAGAGCTGTGGTCAGGAACAAAGCTAAATGAAAGCAGGATACTGTCATAGCTGTGGGTGTGCTTTGGAATCACACAGGTCTGGGACAAGTTGCTCACCTCTCTTCTTTAGTAAAATTGCCTCATTCATTTTCTGTAAAGGTGAAGTGATATGATAATACATAAAGTGTTCAGCACTTTGCTGCCTGTTGCAAGGTTAAAGTTTCAAACTGGTCTGATCTCATTGGCTATCAGTCAGGGAAGATGGGTTTAAATATAAAGACTTAGATCAACATTCACAGTTTTGACAAAGGCCAATATTTGTGCTGACCCATGGTTTGGAAAACCTGATTCTCAACTTTCTTCACACCGTGCCAATATGTTCTTACTATACAAATATATAAGGCTGCAATACCTGTCATTATTGACCTGCTTTTTCTACTATCCCACCTTAATGCTGCCAATATTTATTTGGACTGAATAAAAACAATAGTACCGTAATATGAAGATCACAACTTAGTGAGATTTTTCCAGATGTGCCAATTTTTTTCAAGTTCTACAAAAAGGCTGATTTTCACACACGAAAAATGACTGTTCGATATATATATGGTCCCTCTTATTAAGTACCATTTTCCACTTGTGTTTATTTTTGGAAGTTTGTGATTTAAAAGGGCAGAGTTAGTCGAAAAGAAATCTTGTGCAAATATGATAAGTGGTTTGCAGGAGACACAGTCTTTGTGGTAAATTAAAAGAAAAGAGCTCTTCTGTCAGATGTTACACTTTAGAACTTTTGTATCTGTGGATGCACAGAGCACCACCTGTGAATCTATAATACGGACAATTATAAAGGTTGCAGGTTATCATACCTACTCCTTGGAAATTCGCCTGATGCTTTGTATGTTTTCCAGTACATGTCTTGCCTATCTCTTCCATTTGTTTTTTTTTTTTTTAAGATTTATTTATTTATGCATACAAGCACTGGGGTACAGGCCAGAGGTGTGGGGGGGGGTGAGAGGATTCACCACAGAGAGTGGGGAGCAGAACAGGCAGATCAACTGAAGTACACTGCTGAGGGGAGCAGCGGGCACAGCAGGAGAGGTCAGCCTCACCATGTGGGTCCCCACCCTGGCTGGCAGCAGGAATCGAACTCGTGCTGCAGAGGCTGCGGTCTGCTCCACAGTGCGTTGCTTAACCCACTGCGCCACCAGGGGGGCCCCATTTGTTTGTTTAATTTTGTATAATAATTTACATCAGAAAGCATGTTACCTTATAATATGGTATGATTACTACATTAAGGTTCAGCTAATATTCTTCTTCTCAAATAAATAAAATAATAAGAAAAGAAAGAATGGGGGGAAATTCTTGTGATGAGAACTCTTAGGATTTTCTGTCTTAATCAACTTGCCTATATATCATTCAACAAAGTCCTCATGTTGTACATTACATTCCAAGGACTTATGTAGCTTAGAACTAGAAACATGTACCCTTTGCCCACCTTCCTTTTCTGTTTCTTCATTATTTTTCTAAATCACTATTTGAATATTATCAGTGTGTTATACCTTCATAATAAATGATTTCTTGTTCCTATGATGACTTGTTCCAAGTTTTCCAGCAAAATTTACTAAATGCACTTAAGTTTAACATTGTTGTTGTTTGGAATATATCCAAAAGGGCAGGTTTGTTATACAAAGGGAGAAAAGAGCAAAGGACACTTTTACAGACTCAAGTGGTCAGAAAGTGCTGTGCCTGAAAGGGAGGTTTGCAAAGAGAAACACCTGCACAATCACAGATAGGCAGAAGGGCTACTTTCATTTTAACATTGTTAATGTATTGATAAAACACAAAGAGGAATTTGTAAGATATCATGCATGCTAAGATTAGAAATAATGGCAAAAATGGTCAAAGAAATCCATTATTTGAAATGAGTAGATATAGTTCATATGCACTTCTTGGTTTAATGGTTTAGAGTTAATTAACTTCTTTTAAGCATTTAAAAAAATAAATTTTAGCAAAATACATTGTCCTTTCAAAATGATGTAAATTAAAGTCCTTTTGGTGTTTTTGTCATGTGTAACTTGACTAGACTGACTACATTTTTCCAGTTTTGCTTTTCTTTATGCTTCTGCTTAGGGTAGACCATGGGTAGACTCTCGTGATGTGGAGTACAAGGCATTCTGAAATTCGCTAGAACTGCTGATCTGTGCATTTGCAACCTGGTGAGAGCAGTGGCTGGGTGGTACCTGCTCTGCCTTCCCCCGCATCCTCTGCTGGCATCTCTGACTACTGGGCTGGTATATGCATTAACTTTGTAACAAAGGGCTCTGGCTTTGGTAGGACACCTTTGCATAAAAGCCAGAAGCAAAACGTTTCAGTCCATCCTGCTAGTGTTTGTGGACGGCAGTTCGCTCTTGTTCTTTCCACCTTGGTTGCATTTGTATGGGAAACAAAGGTGAACTGATGATTAAGATATTAGAAAAAGGGACAACAGTTCTAGATACTGAGACCACCTTGAGTAAAGTGACAAAGTCTGAAAATGACAAGGTGCATTAAAGAGAGTATTTTGGATTGATGAAAGGGTAAGACTGGAAAGGCCTTTAAGTCTCTAACATTAAAGCCTTGCCAAGTTATTATTAGATTACTTTAGCTTGTTTCCTCAGGTACTTTAAACACAACTTTTCTATATTTATTGTTTAAAGAAAAACTTTTTCCACTCTTCTCTCTGTAAGTAAACAAATTCCAGTTTTCAAAATTTGTTCAGCAATGCTTTCTGTTTCTATGGTGGTCTCATAATATGTATCCCTGTTTCCAAGCATTGGATCTTGGTGAACTGCTGTGAAAATTCACAGCAGAAGAGAGTGAATTACCCACTGGAGAGCATGGGGGAGGTGTTTGTGTTGGGAAATAAATGTGTCTTGTGCCAAGGAACACAAGAAGTTATCATCCATAAGGTTTTACATGGGAGAATTTGTGGACGTTCCATGGGTTGGACGTCATTCCTGTGAGCTATATTGGATACCCACCCTGTTTTAATTTATGGTGGCATGGTAAAGCCATAAATTATCAGCTCTAAAAACCAGCCTCATTAATAACAAACAAATTGGATCATGTAATGTGTATTATTAACATGTTCAGGCTGTGTGATGGCAGACAAAAATAGCCTACAGAGAAGTTCAGAGCTCCCTCCCTGGAATCTTCAACAATGAATGAAAACCTCTCAAATCCAACAAAAGTGCTTGGTTCACAGTCAGTGTTCAAAGACTTTCATTATAGTCATGGTTCTTGGTATTGTTGCCATTTCTGGAAGCTTCGAGAGGGTGGTGGCTGGAACTGCAACATCCCATGCCTTGGAGACATGAAAAAGTGCACTTCTCAAATGGAACAACTCCCTCCCCACAGCTGTCATTTTTCTTTGCTCAAGTTTGCCATGTCATTCCCATCAATTTTTGAATTGGGGCCAACCATGTGATCAGGCCTGGCTTAGGCAGGAATGCTTGAGGATTTAAACTTGAGTAGTTTGGATTTGGTTGTTTGAGAAGAATGAATCTGTTTAAGAGGCACCTTGGCATAGAGGAAAAATTTGGGAATCAGGAGTTAAAAGAACCAGGCTCTTGTTTGGGTTCTGCTACAGACAAGAGCTAAAGCACCACCAGCAGGTGGTTTCATAGTCCTGGACCATTTCCTTGGGAGTAAATGGAAAAATGAAACTGCATGATTATTATCATCTTAACCATAGGTATTCGATCATGAGTTTACCAAGAAAACCAAGATTATGCTTAATAATAAACTTTGAAATTTTGCTGCCTGAAGTCTTACATGAGGGGCTGGCAAGCTTCAGCCTGAAGAGCAAATTGCCACCTGTCTTTATATATCTGTGAGTTAAGAAAGTTCTGGGTTTTTTTTTATAACTTTAAATAATCCTATTTTAAATGGTCATATAAGTAGCTAGAAGATTTTGCTTCTTGGTTACAAAACCCAAAATATTTATTAATGGGTCCATTACAGTAAAAATTTTCCAACTGCTGCATTATTCGCATCCCACATAGGAACTAACTAGAGAAAGCTTAATGATGGCTTTAGTTGCCAAAGAAAGATTTTCCTCTACCCTTCAAAATGGAGAACTATTTTATATATTCCAGTGAATTCAATTAATTGTGCCCTTTTATTTTTTATTAGTGGCTTAAAATCGTTCAATTTTTATTTTATCAGAATGATGGTGATTTTTATGAATAGTTATCATAGCTTCTATGTCACACAATTTCTGTTTGACACTTCAATTTCACAATGGCTTCACTCTTTTCTCTTTCTTTTTAACCATTTTAGGAGAAAAGCTACTTTTGTTCATGATTTATAGAACACGGTTCTCTTTTTCTGGAAAAAGGCAACACAATCATCTCTGCCCTGGGCAACAAGACTCTTTCCTGACCATGAAGATGTAAGGCCTTGAGTACAGGTGCTACTGGTGGCCCTGTGTTCCACCTTAGGGAGAGGTCCCTTCTGAAAGTGTAGAGAATGCAGCTAGCACAGAGATAGACCAGAACAAAGTAACCAGGTAGAGGGAGAAAGCAGCTTACAGTGGCTAGTCCTGGTAACACTCTGTGCTTTCTGCTTATGTGAGCTCATTCCCTTTCTGTTACTTGCAGTCAAAGTTGTTCTCTGAAGAATATTCATTTTTATTTGAATATGCACTTTAAGACCTCAAGATGTGATCTTATTTGGAGATAGGGTCTTTGCTGAAGTAATTAATTAAGGATCTGAGAACAAATAATCCTGGATTTAGGGTGGACCTTTAGTCCAATGACCGATGTCTTTATTAGAGTCCATCCCTTAAATGATAGAAACACAGATAGACCAGAAAACTATGTGACCTTGGAGGCAGAAACAGGAGCCAGGCTACCAGTGGTCAAGGAACTTTAGAAGTCACCAAGATATGGAAAACGCCAGGCAGGATCTGACTTAGGGTATTTGGTGACCTCTGCTGTGACTTTAATTTCAGGCTTCTGGACTCTTCAATTATGAGAGAATGGATGTCTATTGCTTTAGGCCATGCAGTTTATAGTAATTAAGCCATGACTTCCTTAATTATATTCTTCCATGAGTATACTCTTATAGTCTCTGGTAAAAGAGAACAAAAGCATGTCTTACTTTGATGAGTAGCTAATGTGGGACCCAGCTGGTCACCTGCATTATAGCAGTCACCACAGTGCATCAAAAGACAAGCTTTTACCCTGTTCCTCTCTGTTAGTGTGTATCTCCTTAAGGATGAAGAGCACAGACAGCCTCCTCTCCTAGCACAGTGCCTGGTTCATTGATGGTTCCATACAACATTTTCATGGATAAATAGATGAAAGAATAAGTGAATGAGGATTACCAACATGGATGAGTCTCCTCCAGGAGTTTGAAAGGCTGGAGGCAGAGGAAAAGCCAACTGAAGCAGATACCCCGTGACAGTGCTAATGAAAACCAGTCCCAGCTTGACCAAGCAAGAGATCAAGGGAACATTTAATTCCCAGAAATTTCTACACCTGCCTCTCCCTCTGGCTTCCACAGCATAGTGTCTGCTCGAGTCAGACTGGCAGGCTCCATAAGCTTGGCTCTAGCACTTGCAAAATTCTGTGACTCTCCCAGATGGTTTTCTCACTGGGACCTGGCTTTTAAGGACTTTATGTGGGTCAGACGAGATAACACATGTAAAGTGCTCAGGCCCTGCCAAGTAACTGGTAAGTGCTCACAAGCTGCTAGCTGGTGATTACTATTATTACAAAAATCACTTTTTCTCTGGGGTCTACTGCTCATTTCCACAGAACATGCTGCTTTCACCTTGAATATGACACACAAAAATTCAACATTATCTCCCTCCCCAAACTAGCCTCTTTTTCCTCAGAATATATATTTTCCCAGCCAAACTTATTTAAAACTTTGAAGCCAGTTTACCTGCTCATTTGAATAAATGGAATAAATGAGAAAATCCCACGTAAAGTCCTTCCCACTGACTCCTCCCTTTTAGTTCCTGCTACTAACATCCTCATTGACAATAGAGTCACCAGCAATCCCCATGACTGTGTTTGCTTTTTAAATTTAATATAATTAATTTATTTTCTTACATCATTGTTAATTTTTATACAGTATCTCCCTCAGGTGTAGTCCTTGTAGTTCTCTGATCACACAGCACCTGTGAGCCATTACCACAGTCCCTTGTGCTCTTCCCTCCTGTTTGGCCCCTTTCCCTCTGCGTCTCTGGCTGTTTGCTTCAGATCTATGGTCAGCTTGCAAGCTTTGTCTTTTTCCTGACCCTTTGTTCAGTTTCTCTATATTCCACATACAAATGAAACCAACCAATATTTATCTTTTTCCTTTTGACTTATTTTGCTTAGCGGAGATTCCATTCCTAGGAATCTACCCAAAGGACACAAAAACACTAATTGGAAAGGAAACCTGCACGCCTATGTTTATTGCGGCACTGTTTACAATTGCTGAGATATGGAAATAGCCTAAATGCCTCAAAGAGATGACTGGATCAAGAAGATGTGGTGTATATACACAGTGGGATACTGCTCAGCAATCTTAAAAGATAAACTCATGCCATTTGCAGTAATATAGATAAGTGTATTCCTTGCTTCTATCATATCAGTCACCTTTTGTGGCAATGATGCTGTGCAAGCCTCCTACCTTTTAAAATGTTAGTGGCTTGAAATGAAACCTTTTCCTTGTTCTTGATTGTGGTTTGTTTGGGTCAGCTCTGGTTCAGGCCGTGGGGTCAGGTCAAGTGTGCTCGATGGTGCTCTGTTCTGAGGGCAGCAGCCACCCAGGGTAAGTTCTGATGGCAAATGGCAGGAACACTAGAGACCAAGCCAAACCACATAAGAGCACTAGAAACTTCTGAAAAGATGTGATTTTATTGCATCTTCTCCAATACAAATGGTCCAAAAGCAAAATGCACACCCAAGTGTAGAGGAAATGAAGAGAATAAACTTTTCCCAAAGTGGAGCCACGCAAGTGTGGGAGGAAAGAAGAATTGTAATAAATATATTCTCTACTCTGTTGGCCTCAGGGGCATTGCTGCTGCTATTCATCTTCTGCCTGGCTGCTTTATGTTGGATTTCACTTCCTAACTTTATCTAAGTCCTTATTCAAATGGTACCTCAACAGAGAGACCTTCTTGAGATAGAGTCCCAGAAGCACAGTATTCTCAATCTTCTTGAGATAGAGTCCCAGAAGCACAGTATTCTCTAATGCTTACTGTGCTTTATTTTCTTCTTAGTGCTCCTGTTGAAATGATATACATTAAGTCCTCAGTTAATGTCATTCATAAGTTCTTGGAAATGCAACTTTCAGTGAAATGGTGTATGAGGAGACCAAATCCTTAAATAATGTTTTATTAGCTGTTGGCTGCAATTTTCCCCCTCATCAAAATGATGATGAAATGGCATTATTTGAGGACTTGCTGTACAATATTCATGCTGTACAATATTCATTCAGGGCACCTATTCTTGTCTTTGGTGCCCCTGGCATTCTCAGTGAGGGTGGAGGCCCTGTTAATCTTCGTCTCTGTAATCCCAGCGTGTGGAATAGTGCGGCACCAAAACCAGTGCTTCGGAAATATTGGGTAGATTAAACAAATGAAACAAAATAAATAATTGCTCTTTTTGAAAGAAGATTAATTATATGAGTAAATTTATAATCAGAACATGTCCTGCCAGGAGATTATATAATTTCTTTCTTTATATTTAAAGTGTGAGCTCTGCTTTCATTGGAAGGTTACTTTAATACATCCTAAGTCCCCACACAAACTTAGATGCTTTAGCATTAGACATAATGCTAATTAGACATAATTAATAGGACATTTAAAATTCTGTAAGCCTAAAAGGTATTTTAGAATATTTGTCCTTAAAATCAGTCCCTTCTTTTGACTTTCCCAATTTCCTTGAGTGAGAGTTATACGCTCTTAGGCTTAGAGCTCTGGAATTACATTCAACATGTAATTTCTCTTTTCCTCCTTGTTTAATTCATGCCTGGACATGTAGACTTATGGCACAGCATCACGCACATATTTTTTCTTTATTTTTCATTTGTGTTTTTTTCTCTGAGCATCACACTCCTTTCCTTCCCTAGATAACAAGATCTTAAAAGACTTTGCTATTCTGTATCTGTTGTATACATTATATGCCAGAAGTCCCATCCCAAAGTGAAATTCTGATTTTTTCTAGTTGTAGGCTATAGTAAGAAAAAATTATTTGTAGGCAATGTAGTTCACTGCTGCCTTTAAATTATATCATTCCTTTCCCCGCAAAATAATAGAG
The DNA here is from genome assembly GCA_019455555.1 of Galemys pyrenaicus. Lineage (NCBI taxonomy): Eukaryota > Metazoa > Chordata > Mammalia > Eulipotyphla > Talpidae > Galemys > Galemys pyrenaicus. Next base: position 5,546,200 of record JAGFMF010011712.1, on the reverse strand, counting down.
GATCATTTGCTTTGGTTTAGAACGAAAACCAGTTACCACCTTTTCAAAAAAGCTAAAAAAATTCAGTTTCTGAAATTCAAATTAACTGAATATCCTGTTGGGTCCCTCCCCCTTGGATTTATTTATTTATGCATACAAGAACTGGGGTACATTCCAGAGGTGCAGGGGGTGAGAGGATTCACCAGAGGCAAATTGGGGAACAGAACAGGCAGATAGAGTGAAACACACTGCTGAGGGGAGCAACAGGTGAGGGAGGAAAGTTCTGCTGCACCATGTGGGTCCCCTCCCTGGCCGGGGATCGAACTCATGCTGCAGTGGCTGGGGATAGCTTTGTAGTGCTGCAACTTAACGCCTGTGCCACCAGGGTGTCCTATGTTTTTATTTGTTAAATCTGGCAACTCTACCTTGAAGAAACAAGAGTAGGAAACCCTTTGAGAAGTCCTATAAAGCAAAATAAAAGCAAATGGAAAAACAAAACCCCCCACATAGATCTATATCAAATCCCAACCCAAAAGGTCACATGGTTATTTGACTCCTGATTTGTCCATAATGACCTTAATATCCATCCCATTCAATTACATGCAAAACAAATGTAGGTTAGCTTTTATCTGGTGCCCTCTGAAAATGGGGGTGGTTGAATGTCAGCATGATTTTTTACACTGCACAATCAATTTGGACTTGGTAACTCATGCCAGTATTCCAAATTGTGCCCAGGATTAAAAAAGAAAAAAAAAAAAAGTCCTGATGCCACCACACCATGAATTTCAAGTCAAAGCTGTCCAGAACGTTGTTAATAGACCATCCCCATGAATTTCCCATTTTGCACATGATAAAGGACCCTAGAAATCAAAAGAGGACCCTAGAAAGAGACTTTACTTTGTCCCCTTATGGACTTATAAACACACCGCTTCATGGGTCTTGCAAAACATAAAATGTGCTCTGAATGGAAGGGGTGGCAATGACAACAGTCTCATTTATGTGCTAATTACAAATGGCTCATTTGATTCTCGTCATATGCTAGTGAAGTACTTCCTTTTGAAAAGAGAACATTTGAGTTCAAAATTGGAGACATACAGTCAAAAGTCACTGGAATAAAAGGCTATGTTTTTTTGCAAGGAAAAGCAATTAAGTGAGAAACATGAATTTCTTCAAAGCTGACGTCAACATTCTCCTATGTCCTGTTAGTGACGCAGCTTCAAAGCCTTGATGGAAGTTGTTCAAGTTTTTAATTTGCCATTGAGGAGTAACAGAAAATTGCACTGACCTAATTTTTAGCAATTCAATCATTTAAATACAACCAGGGTAGCCTATTACCTGTCTAATAATAATAATAATAATAGCACCCCTCCTTTTTATTGTAGCACTTTTATGTGCTGGACACAACCAGGTGGTTCATAACTAATTATCAGAGTAAGTCTAAAAGTCAGTAGCACTTATCACCATTCTATTCATTATGACTTTAGCCAGTATGGTCTGTTTTACCAGTTTCATCAAAAATAACTGATTAAGCTTCTTTTTTTTTTCTCAATTAATTTGTATGCACCCAGGTATTAGGAAGGTCACTTTTTGTCCTTTTTCATTCCATCTCCAAGGCCCTATTCTCCATATCCACTACCCCTTACAAATTTTGCAGAATCCTTAGGATTTATTTTGCTTAAAGGAGACCAGTCTATTTCTCACAGGTCAAGCAGAAAGAAAAATTGTCAAGCTAGTCAGTCTAAGTGGAACAATGTTTTATTTCCTATCCTTTGGTGCCTACATCGTTCAGCAATGGGCCTGAATGACCCCACAGGTAGGCATCCATTCCACGGCCAAGCTTTTGGAGACCCAGGTCTGTGTTTAGCCTGTGTTCCCCCCTGGGTTCTGTTTACCAGCCTGGAATCACCCCTCTCTCCTGGTAAGTTCTCACTTTTCGTTGGGGTCTCCTCCTGCTGGTGGAACTTGATCATGGCCACCCTGTGCTCTAATAGGTTTTCCTAACCCAAATTCTTGAGGAGTAGGGTTGTTCATTCACTCATGTATTCATTCATCCACGCAACAAATACTTTATGTATTTGCCATGTGCCATGCACTTTCCTATCAGTGAACTGATAGTCTCTGTCTTCATCCATTATTATTTTGAGTGAAGGTGGAATATAAATTAAAAAAACTGAACACCTGGAATGCCACATTGTCATAAACCCATAAAAATAAAAATATATTATTAAAAGTAAATATAGATCAGATGTTGCAACTTCATATCTTGTTGACGATGCTCAAGACCAGGGAAATGCATGAGCTCATGGCTCATGAAACCAATGGCACAGGAGGAGGTTGAAAAAGCAAAACTGAATCCTAAGACTCCATGGAGCAGATGGGTGCCTGTGCTGTCCTGCACTTCCAGTGGAAGGTGTGGACTTACTGGTTAGAGAAATCATACTGACAAAGACAGGGACACTGAGCACATCAGAAAGCAGGAATAAAAACTGAAAATTAAGTGAATGTCCACCTACAGAAAGGTGAGTCCCACACCCTCTTCTTCCTTTTCCCAAAGCTGCAGTCAAGGATACCCCCTCACCAGAATTGTGAAAGTTGGTGTCTAGAGGAAACTTCACTGTCTGAGAAAAAACCCTATAGATTCAGACGAAAAAAACTCCTATAGATTCAGCTGGCCCACTGGATGATTGTTCTAGAATGAAGTTGAGCAGTCATTGAGCCTGCCATGCATGGCGAGCTTCCACCGATGAGTATTCATTGTTGTTGTAAAGGCAGGAACAAAGAAGACCAGGGGCATCGTGGGTGGCTTCATGTAGATAGTGGTGCATTCTTGAGCTTGTTGAGAGGGGATAGGTAGCAACTCCATAGCTATATTAGGAGGTGTTCCAGGGCGAGAGACTGAAAGGTGTGCGTTAGGGACAGTGAGGAGACCAGTTAGTTCATCAGTGAAGGGTGTCTCCCATTGAAAGGGGAGGGAAAGGAGGATAATTTTGAATGGGTTTGAATAGCAACATGACAGGAAGACCTGTTGGCCATCTAAAGAATTATGTTTGATGTAATAGAGTCCATCAAACATTTCTCGAGAAGGCAGTATGCTTGTACAGATGTAGGGGAGAAAAAAATAAATCTGACAGTTTCCCTGTCCCAAGAAGCTTGAGATTACTGTGAGGGAAAAATGCCCATAAAAAACTGAGGAAGTTCCCATGCAACATAGGTGCAGTGAGAGGTACAAGATGCATGGGGTCCAGTGTGGGGTCTCCCAGAGACTGAGATCAGAGATGGTGTCCCAGAGGGAAGGGTCTTACATTGTCCTACTTTCCGAAGGATGTGCTGTGGGAGGCACACAACAGAGGGTTCTGGCAAAGAATCCTGTGTGTGTTCAGCATCAGGAACTCCCCTGGTGTGAGAGCAGAGGGGCCGCCAAGAGGCTTCAGAGGCACACGTTCCCATTGGCGGTATGTCTCACGTATCCCTGGACTGGGTGGGTGACACATGCCAGACAATAGCAGCCTGCATCCTTCTTTACACAGGTGAGATGACCCAAACAGCTGGGATGGTGTCAGAGAGGGGGTGTGGACTCTGAAGTTAGTGGGCAAGAGCAGCGAGCGGTGGGACTTCAGAGAAAAACCCACATGAGCTCATAATAGGACACAGCTGTGCTTGTGTGTGTGCTAATGAAAGTGTTGAGAATGTTCTCCCAAGTGTGTCAATGGCCATACATGGCTGTGAGGGTTCATGTAGTGAGAGGTCCTGCCTGCTTGTCCAGAAATTTGCTGAGAGGCTGAATCTCTGTATTGATCTTTGCGCTTTCGAATGTTTCTATATGTGCATGATGTAAATGGCGCTCCCTTAGATGTGGCATAATTATTTTTTAAAAATATTTATTTATTTATGCATACAAGCACTGGGGTACAGGCCAGAGGTGTGTGTGGGGGGGTGGTGAAAGGATTCACCACAGACAGAGCAGGGACAGAACAGGCAGATGTACTGAAATCCACTGCTGAGGAGAGCAATGGGCACAGCAGGAGAGGTCTGCCGTTCCATGTGGGTCCCCTTCCTGGTCGGCAGCAGGGATCGAACTTGTGCTGCAGTGGCTGTGGTTTGCTTCATAGTGCATTGCTTAACCCACTGCGCCACCAGGGAGGCCCAGCATAATTATTTTGTGCACAACCTGAACATGTATGGGAAGGGGTGACCAGTTTTTCAACAAAACCAAGGAGAGATCTTTTTAAATTTTTACTGAGTGACATTGGTTTACAACACTGTGCATGAATTAGAGGTATAGGCCTATGTTTATTCTTGATTTGATACTTGAGTATCAGAGAGAGCATAGAGAGGCTCTGACGTCCTGTAAAAATAGATGTGAGGCTCTTTTTCTACATATGGATATCTTTGTAGTGTATATTTTCTGAATTGCATTTAGATATTTTCAGAACTGGGCATTCTTAGGTACCTAAGGATAGCCTGCATGTCTTAATTTAATTCATATCAATCAGAAAAATCCTATCACCCTAATAAAAAGTGTGATCATGACCTGCGCTGCAGGGCCTTTCCCAGCCCTCTGACTGAGATAACTAGTCTTGGGCCTCACTGCTGAGCACATTTTCCTGTGGGGCACTCAGAAGGGCCACACCTCTCAGGTGCAGCCGGCTGCCTTCTAAAATGACTTTCCCCCTACAACCATAAAATAGCTAATGACATACTGCTATCCCATTTGCTACTCAAGTCAGTGTGACTTTAATGATTTCTCCTGGGAAGGGTTCAGAGATTCTCAGAAATCTTGGACTGAGACTGTGACTTAATGTGCAGCCAGACAGGGCGTGCTGGATCCCCAGTAGGGCTTAGCAGCTGTGGCCCGTCCACGTCGGAGCAGTGATGTACACAGATGTTGCTATGGTGCCCACCATAACTCAGAGGGTGTGGGAATTTAGGGATTCCCAGGGGAATGTTGAAGTTTCTCTCACCAAGCCCCTGCAACTTGGCATTCACAGACTTTCAAATGCAAGTTATACCAACAAAGATTCTTAAAGCTCTGGTCTCCTGGTGTCTACATGAAGCACTATGTGAATCTCAATGGAAAAGGGTCTTTTGTGAGTGCAGGTATGAGTAATGAAAGGTGATGGTAATTCTACTGTATGTGGTTAATGTCTCACAGGTAGACCATGAGCCCGGCATGCCATTCATCTACATTTCCTAGGACCAAAGTAGTTTCCTTTGTATCCAGTTAATTATCAAAAATCCAAAGTTTTTTCCTCTGTATACTCTGCTGTTACTGCCTTGTAGTAATCTTGACTTTAGTGTTCAAATTTTAATCATTTAATTGGTTTGCTTAACGAAATGTATTGAATAACCACTCTGTATAGAATTATGCTTTATGGTTGGACCTCATTTGTGAAAAATTAGTATGTGAAGAGAAGAATTAATTTTGATTGAAGCTATGATATCTAGTGTTTCCTTATATAGTTTTCATCATTTAAAATTTCTACCTTGAAAAATCAAAGAAAAGATCTGATACAAAGAAACAATGTAAGCCAATTTATTCAGTCTGCAAAAAAAGAAAATTTTGTATCTGGTTGACAATAAATTGGCCTTCTGACTTAATAATCAATTAATCAAAACATTCATGCATTAAACACATGTTTATTGAATAAATACTCTGGGCAAGGTTAGCTCCTGGGCATGCAGTGATAAATGAAACAATTAGAGTCCCTGTTTCATGAGCTTACAGTCTAGTGGAGGAGGGAGACAACAAATTCATAAATGAATACTAATGTGTAGTTTCAACTTGAAAAATACATGCAAAAATTATATACTCTGTTGTTACTTACATGCAATAATCTCAACTTTGTTTACATTTTAGTAATAATTTAATTGGTTTAATACAATTTAGTGAATATTTACACTTTGGACAATGTGATAAAAAATAACTTGTAGGCTACTTCAATATACCTGATGTATTGAATGAAATTGCTTGCATGATTAGGAGTGTGGCACACACACAGACTTCTTTATTGGATGCAGGGGGAATTTGTGTTTGTAGATTATTGATGCATGCCTGGCTAAGGTCGTGCTCACCTGTGTTCAGGGTCTGAGATTTAGTACTTGAATGAGAGCATCAATTTCTTTTAAGACCTAAATGAATTTTATTTTCTCACCCTAAGGTGAGAAAAGACAATGGGGGCAAAAGTGGGGGTAGGGGTTTTGCAGATGAGTATAGCTTTATCAAAGATGCTATAGAATAAAAGATTTAGTATTTTCCAGGGATCGACTCCTAAGATAAATCTTATGGGAAGGAATGTTGACATTTATCAGATACCTGCCAAGTGCCAGGCATTTTACATTCATCTCACTTATATGTTGTTAATGTTTCAATTCCAGACTTAAGAAACTGAGCACTAGAGATTAAGTAATTTACTCAAATTCCTATAGCCAGTGAGTCAAGAATTTGGAATTCAACTCATGATGTGTCTGTCTTCATAACTTTTTAGTTTATATTATTTTCTAACATCAAGCTCTCTAAACCACAAATAGGCAAATCCCCATGTATAATTACATAGATGTGTTTCCATTTGCATCTTTCCATAAAACATTTTATTTCATATATGCATTTCTCTATAGCATTATATAGGTATGATCACAGCTCAACATAAATGTTTTTAAATGTCCCTAGAGGATCCTTGGGGAATAAAATGTACAGCAAATAAAATGTACACATTCAAGGATTAGATACTCTAAATGACTTAAAATGACAAATATATACCAATTCCCCCAACATTAATCTATAAATTCAATGTAATTCTAAGCGTATATATATAAACGCATATATATGTATGATCTATTTAGGGAAAAGTCTAACATTTATATGGGTAAATGTAGTTATTGTAACTAAGAAAGATTAAAGATCAGAGATTCTCCCTGTAAAGGGGTATTTATATCTAGTATAGTATATAGACTATGTTTACATGAATATAAATGAAGTATATCACAAATCAGGACAAACTGGCTAACTATGTGGCGAGAACTAAGTTAGATTCCTTACACAGTATTTAAAGTACAAATCCAGGAGTTAATTATAAAAGACAAAACTACAAAAAACTCTTATTTATCTCATTGCAGGTAGGTTAAACATTCTTAAATAAGACCTCAGAAGTTCAAAACTATAAAATCAACACTAAAAACACAAATAAAAAAGCCAGTGAATGTGACTAAATAGAGAAAATTGATTATTTTTGCATATTGAGGGATCCCATAGACAATTAACATTTGGGTATTAGTTCCTTATAAGGAATTAATTTAAAAGAAAATGGCAGATGACATAAAAGGGCAACTTAGAAAACTTAATGGCTGGTAAATATAAAAAGAAGTGCTTCACCTCACTATTCATGAAGAAAATGCTAATTAAATGACAAAGAAATACCACTTTTTACCCATAATTTTGTCAAGAACCAGAAATATTATCTTCTTTTGTCAAGAAGATAATATTAAGTGCTGACAAAGATTTGAGAAAACAAACACAGTCATCACGTCCTGTGATGGGGGTGAGGGCATGTGCTGGAGTTAGGGCCAGCAATGCAGTGATCGTGGTTATGTGCGAAATGCCTCTGACCTAACAGTCTTACATCTGTATGTACACCCCAAAGAAATCCCTCCCATCACTGTTTTACTATTCCCCTCTTGACCATATAGAAAACAAACCTGTTGATGCCGGTGTACACTGCTAACTTAGTCCTTGAACCACCACAAGTTCTTGTCCCATGAAGCTGTCAAAAGGAATTTGCAGACATTTTAGATAAGTTAGCAGAGAGAAACAAACTTTGTTTAAGAAAGTAAAGAAAAGTTTATTTAAAGGAAGAAAGTAAGGACTCCCAGGTACACTATATTTGGGAGGGGCAAGGAAGTCATTATGGGCCAGCATCTAGGGGTAGTTAAACCTTTTCTTTTCTCTGTCCTAAAATCTGGTCATTCTCTTTGTTATTGGCTCTTTCTCCCAGTGGCTCTACTACTCCCTGGCAGCTATGTCCAGGTTCCCAGCTCTTATCTTAGTCTTTCCTTCACTACCCCTGTCCAAGGTCTCTTATAATCTACTGAGCTCATTAGCCCTCCTGGATTTCTCTGCCTTTATCTTAGTGAAGCCTCACTAACTCTCCCGAAGTCCCTGCCTGGGCTATCCCTAAAGTTGTCCACTTAACCCTAACTTGCCCTGGGACCGACTGTTTACATGTATCCAATGAAAGAGTGTTCATATGGACATTATATATAATAACCAAAACATATTACTTAGGGAGAGAATGTCTGAATGTTGACTTAAATAGAACTTTTTAGGGGATATTAGACATTAGGACTGACTTTAAATTTAAGTATTTTTCTATCCCTTCTCTATGTCTTACAAACTTTTGTTATAAATATATATGACCTTTGGCAATGATCTCAAATTGGAGTCATACATTAACATTCTACCATAGAAATTTTCTAAGTTAGAAAATAGGAAACCAGTGAAAGCTAAAAAGCTTCATCAAAAGAGGTCCCATGAAAAAAAATGTATCTTGGCATTTATGGATCTATTTCAACTGCAACAACATTAATGGACTGAAAATTCAAAGTCATTAAGAATGCCTGCTATAATACAAGGTGATGTGTATGAGTAATACTTAACAGACTGTATCTGAAGAGATCTCATGGGTTGTTAAGCATTGATATGATTAACAGCATCCCAAACAGGTACTTAACTTTTCAGGTTTAGAAATGAGTTCTCTCTGGCTTTGCAAGAGTGTTTGGTTTATTGGGTACTAATGCTTCTTAACAAGAGCGAGTATGTAGAATGGGTCTGGGCCCTACTGAGTGCCATCATGCTGTGATGTTGGCAAGTGTATCAACCTTGCTGTGGGCCCATCTCCTTTCATGCATGCTGGGCCAGCAGAATGAGGGTCTGTTCATTTCAGTTTCCCTAGAAGTCATTAAACTTTGAGTTGCTCCCTTGATTTCTTCTTTTCTAGTACTTGATGTACCTACCAGAGGAAATGGGCCTTCTGAATGCTACTTGATAAACATGAACACCGGAATAAATAAGGAGATAGTTTACCTTGTATTTAGTAGGTTCTGAAAAAGACCTGCCTAATACTTAAGAGAATGTGCCTTGTGAGAGAGCCATGGAGATAATCACAGGGATCTCCCTTCAGGGAATCATTTGCCTTCCAGCTGTAGAGAGGGCAGTTAACAGATGGCCTCCAACTGAAGCTCTTTGTAGATATGCAAATACCTTCAGTTTGTAATCAATCTCTAGGCAAATCCAAGTTAATTAATATGCAGGGTGGGGTACCTATGGCCCAGTCATTTCTGCTCAGTGGGTTTGGAATGACCCACTGGATTATGTGCAGCTGTTTGGTCTACAGCACAGTCTGAGGCTCTCTTAGGGCAAATGAAGATTGGTCAGGCTTTTATGCCACTGGCCTCTGCTGATGCTATCATCGGCAACCTTGATTGTGCTAATGCAGAAGGCACTTGGGAGTGTGGGCCTGGGGCGTGAATGCCTGACGGTGAACACTGGAATATGGTGTGGGCATGTGTAAGTGTGCACACCTGAGCCTGGAGGCTGAGGCTGCAAGGGTGGTGTCACACAGAACGGTTAGAGAGAAGAGCTATAAGAGGGTGAGTGTGGGCTATGAGAGGAAAAGAGAAAGCCAGAGAGAGCCCAAAGAGAAAGTGTAAAGACTCACTGTGGGCTGGGAGGCCTACCAACCTCCAGCCCCCCACACCCACCCCCCTGCCTTGCCAACCTGCGGGCTTGCCCCACAACAATTGGTGTAGAAAGATCATTAAAGTCTGAAAAGCCACTGAGGGTCCAGAATTCTCCTTTGCCCATCAGCCTGAATAGGTAGAGAAACTATCTTGTGCCTGGCTGCCAAAACTCTTCTAGTCCAATCTTTCTTCCCCCACGCATTTTCATAGGTGACTTTTCAACCTGATAGTTGAAAGGCTTTTTCTGCCTAACCCTGCTTCTTCTTTCCTCTTTATGTTTTGTTGATTAATATCTTTTGATGATTAATTGGAAAGGTAGGGAGAGGAAAGAATACCCTTACCTCCTCATACTGCAGAACTGTAAGGACATTTATTTCTTTTGTTTCTAAGTTTATTTACAGCTTTTTTGTTACTGCAGCCTGAATGAACTGAGACATTCTTTCCAGGACATGACCCCTTCCCCACCTTCTTAGTAAACATTGTATTCCTAAATTTGTCTTGGTGTTGCTTCCTGGAGAACCTAAACTGACATTCCTTTCTAGTGACTAAATAGTGTGTCTATATAATACCATGTTTCCCATGGGATGACCCTGGATCAGCACCATCACCAAAAGCAAACCAAAAGAAAACAAACTCAAATGCTTTTCCCATTAGGTTCTATTTTGTTCTCATCTTATTCTTACAACTATCTTGTAAAACAGTCTCCATCTATATTCTAATGTATTTAATATATGAATTTACATATATTCTCATAACAGTTGACAATTGTATATGTGTATAATTATGTGTATTTTTTACTTTTTGGTTTGGGTTGGTTGCCCCAATATGCTTCACCCTCAAGTTTGTATCCTCAATGAGTTGTCTGCAGTCCAACAGGAATTGAATGAATTGATGCCATGGGTGGGCAGTTGTACAATCTTGAGTACTGAAACCTGGTATATAATTAGGTTGGTGAGGCCTTGAAAGGGTTCTTGGCCTACTACTGCTGCTGCTACTACTACTACTACTACTGTTATATTATGCTGAGGTTTCAGTATAATTGTGATGTTATTGATGCATGCATTATTTTGGTAGTATTCAATTATAGACTAAGTTGTAATCTAATGTGAGCTGGAAGTTTGAGTAATTCCACCTATTTCTTGCTTGAAATACTGGGATATCTTATTTTAAGTATCTTCATCTAATAGAAGAAAAAGAAATCCTCAATTGTTTGTGTGTATGTGTGTGTGTTGCATTCTGGTTCTCATTTATTTTTCCATCTTTGCCTGCATAAGTAGACTCACTGAATACAGATTACTTGGTAAAAATTAAACTCTCACCTGGCTAAATATTGTGATTTGGTTAATAGTCAATGAAATATAGGTAAGTGTCCCACAGAGGGGTGGACCCTAACCCTTAAGGATATATTTTCAAGAATTAAATTCTGTTCAACGAAAAGCTGTTCCAGAGAGAAAAGCAACAGTGCCCCACCATTGAGAGCAGACGAGGTGTTCCCAAGTAGGTGCTGGTGTCTTCTGGTGAATGATTTCACAGAATAGCAGCATCGCTCAGGCCAGTCTGTGACTGTAATTGATCAAGACCAGACCACTCTACCATCATGTGTGAACATGACAAAATCGTGAACATTGTCCAAGCCACAAAAATGATTCCCATCCCCTCATCCTGCCTAACACCAAATAGCTGCTGCTATTTGACCAAGTACAGCATTAGTTATACTCTACTTGTCTAGAAAAGATTTACTAAGAGACCCAATCATAGATTTATATCCACCTTCTGACAGCACTCAGAGCAAAGCCCTGTTTCCTAAAGTTCTTCCCCCAAATCTCATAGTATGAGGCCAGAACCCTATTATTATAAGTCCTTTCTAATACTTTTTACTGAGGTTCCCCAGGGCTTTCCATAGATACTTTCTTCCTGGATGAAGAGCTAATATACCTCACTTATTCAACTATAGGTGTGACCTCTGTGGATTTCAGTTATAAGATATTGACAATAGTACTAGCTTTTCAAGCTAGCAATGAGATTACCATGTCCCTGTATCTATTCATTTATTCATTCATTATGCATTCATTCTACAATTTTTTTGTGAGCAACTACTTTGTGCTGAGGCTTCTGCTGGACACTGGGGGATTTGAGATGGTGTATATATTAGCTCTTTACAAATGATCTTTGGTTCTTACCACAGCTCTCCAGGGAAAAAAGAATATTTTAATTCTATAGATAAGAAAAGTCAGATTCAGCAGAGTATATAAGAAAGGCTGGCAAGTGGCAGAAGCTGAATTTGCACAGCTACAAAGTCCATGTGCTTTCATTTTGGTTGACTATAGTCAGTGTGTCTGATGCAAGACAAATAAAGACATCAAATGAATTTGATATGATATATGGGCCTCTGTTTTTACTCTTAACCTGTGTCTAGCAATCATTTGGGACAGCCTGACTGGAACCTTTCCCATTTCTAGAGAACTGGCACCAATTCTGTTTCTCTTGATATCTTAACATTTTAAAAATTGTATTATTTATTATTGAGGTCATGTTGGCTATTATGACTGTATATGATTTAGAGGTATAGGCTTACACCTCTTCAGATGTATGTTACCATGTTGCATTCATCGCTGCTCTACCACATCCTCCACCACAGTTCCTTAGGGATACCTCCATGCTTTCCTCCCCAGTCTTCATCCTCTGCTTCTGGTAGCCTCAATTCTTCAGTAAGAATTTAGAGTCCAATTCTTAATTTTTCTTCATATATGTGCTAGCTCTGTTTCTGTTCCCTTTTACTGCTGTAATGCCTTCTAGTCTTCCACCACTGACAAATCCGGCACAGTGCCTACTCCTGCCCTGTCTGGCGACTTTCCATTCCTCAGGTGATGCTGGTGTCAGGTGATGCTCACTGACTACTGCTGCCTCCTGCAGAGTTGCTGCCTCGTCTGGGAGGACCATGGTCCAAGAGGATTGTGTTGTGGTGACCATGTGTGTGTAGGGGTGTGTATGTGTGTGTGTGTGCACCTGTTGGATTGGAAATGGACCATAGACAGAAGGTAGGATTGCAAGGAAAATGAAAAGGAGGAGATACAGGCATACCACATTTTATTTCACTCAGCTTTACCATACTTTCAGACATTATCATTTTTTACAAAATGAGTTTTGTGCAACTTTGTGTTGAACAAATCTATCAGCTCCATATTTCCACAAGTGGCCTATTTCATGCTTCTGTGCCACATTTTGGTCCTTGCAATATTTCAAATTTTATTATAATCTATCAAGGTGATCTGTGATCAGTGATTTTCGATGTTATTATTGTAATAGTTTGGGGACAGCATGAACAGTGTCCATATCAGATGGCAATTCCTACCAAAAAATGTGTGTGTTCTGACCTCTGCACTGATCAGCCATTCCTCATTTTCTTTCCCCTTCCTTGTGGCCTCCCTACCTCCTAAAACACAACAGTGTTGAAATAAGACTAATTAATAACCCTACAAATATGCTTTAAGTGTTCAGGGAAAAGGAAGAGTTGCAGGGACCTCATTTTAAATTAAAAAGCTAGACTCAAGCTTATGGAAAAGGACTTGTTGAAAGCTGAAAAAGGCATAAAGCTAGGTTCCTTGAACCAAACTGTTAGCCAAATTGTGAATGCAAAGGAAAACTTGTCGAAGGAAATTAAAAGTGCATGCCAGTGAACACACAAATGATAGTCATTCCCCTGATCTGGACAACGTAAATTGAAAACCCTTTGGAAAGGCTTTGCCCTTCCGTATGTCATTAAGAATATTTATGATTCATGGAATGGGGGGGGGCAACATATCAACTTAGCAGGAATTTGGGAGAAGTTGGAGGACCTGCAGCTGTGGTAGAAGTAATTAGAGAACTATACATACATTGAGAAGTAAGTGGCATCCCTGGTGGCTCAGGGGTTAAGTCGCAGAGCTATCATCATTACTACTTGAGTTGGATCCCTGGCCAGAGAGCTAATGCACATATGGCACAGTAGACTGCTCCTGTCTCACCCGCTGCTCCCCACAGCAGTGTATTTCAGTAGAGCTGTCTGTTCTGCTCCCCACTCTGTCTCTGGTGAATCCTCTCACCATGTGCCCATCCCCCACCCCACACCTCTGACTTACACCCCAGTTCTTCTAATAAAAATTAAAAAATAGAACTGGAAGTGAAATCTGAGGATGAGATTGAATTCCTTCAATCTCAATGTCAAACTTTAATAAATGAGGAGTTGCATATACATGAACAATAAGAGTGATTATTTGAGATGGGATCTACTCTTAGTGAATGTTGTTAAAATGACAAAAAAAGATTTAGAATATTATCTGAACTTCACTGAAAAAACAGTGGCAGGTCTCAAGAGAATTTACTTCAATTTTGAAAGATGTTCAAGTTCTGTGTGTAAAGAGCTATCAAATACACATGCCCCAGAGAAATCTTTCATGAAAGAAAGAGGCATAGGTTCAGTAAGCTTCAGTGTTGTCTTAATTTAAGAATTGCCATAGCAACCTCAAATTTAAGCAACCACCAACTCAATCAATTGACAGATATCAACATGAAAGAAAGACTCTCCACTAGCAAAAAAGATTGTGCCTGGCTGAAGGCTCAGATGATGGCATTTTTTTGTCAATGAAGTATGTTTATACACACACACACACACACAGAGACATATATAAATACACAAACAAATATATATATTTAATACTACTACACATTGAAAAGACTAAATATAATATAAATATAGCTTTTATATGGGAAACCAAAACTGCCTGTGACTGGGTTTATTGTGATATTTGCTTTATTGTTGTGGTCTGGAACCTAACCCACAGTATCGCTCACATATACTTACCCCTTGACCAGATATATGGAAAATGTGTAAAAAAAATGGGTATTTACTTGTCTCAAAATTTCTGAAAAAGAAAAATGCTGGTAAGCATAGGGTTCTGAAGGTTATAACAAAGAGAACCACCAATAGCAATGGGGAATTCACTTTGAGAACTGCAGATGCTAAGAATCAGAATTCCTTATGTCAAAGGGCAACTGTGAACAATTAATTTGAAGGGACAAATCAACATTTAACTTAATTTTTTTAATGTAAAGTTAGTCAGATACATTTAGAAAGTTAATACCTCTTTCTAAAACTTTGATTGCTTGGTTCTCTACCCTCTCTACATCAGGTGAAGATTCCCAATGAATGAAATCCTCACAGTTGGCTGACCTATCTATTGTCTCATGAGACCCAATATCCTTTGACAATAAAATGGTAACAGAATTCTGGGAAATGACTCAGATTTTCTAAAGTATATCAATAGGAATTAAAGGCAAAAATGATGAAAGAAAATCCTTACATTCTCTTTTCAATAGCTGTAGTCACAGACTCTGCAGTCTGCTTCATAAGTGGAAATATTATTCTTCATAATAAGAAAAGGAGTTGAAGGGATCAGCAGAATAATGAAGCTGGGGGAGCTTCACTAGTCATCACCCTTGTGATAGTGAGAGACCACTGAGGACACCAGGGGATGTTCCTGGATATGGAGAACATGTATTAGGCTGATTATGATCCAGAAGAATCCATATTTTTAAATTCCTGCTAGAAAATGAGATGTGAATGAATTGAGATCTTTTCCCCAGTGGATCTGAAAGTCAAACGTCTGTAACAGAATCACCTTGGTGCTTGTCATAACATTAATTCCTGTGTCTCACTTGACACCTATAGAAGTAGAAGCTCTGAGATCGTGGCCTAGGGATATGCACTTTAAACAAATTTACAAAAGGTCCGCATGTGCAATAAAGCTTGAGGTTTACACCCTCAGAGGACAACAAAGACTATGAATTTTATTTTACTCCTTGTCCTAACTTGGATTTTGGCTGGTGAGAAAGGAAGTAACACTGATTCCAGAATGGATACAGAAAGCTTCTGTAACACAGAAGCCAGCTTTCTTAGTGTGTCATGAATGGAGAGGGCTGCTTGGACTCCCCTGTGAGGCAAGGATTTCATCTCATTTAGTGCCTTACCCACATTTAACTAGAACGGTATTTAATACACAGAAAATTCTCAAACATATATAGGAAATTAATAAATAAAATTTCATTATATTCTTTTTATTTTTTGTTAATATAATTTTTTTTTTAAAATTTACATATACTTAATTTCATTATATTCGAAGTTGAAGACTTTCCAGTAAAGCAGAAGAGCTTTCCAGTAGTCCTCACGCTGGAGATTTCACTCTAATTAAAGAATTCCCTAATTTTTCCTCTTAAATTAGAGGAATCCAGACATTAGTGTGGAGAAAATATGGAACTTGGGAATTCCATCAGCAGTGACTGAAGAATGAATGAACCTCAATATCTTTCCTTACAGAGCTTATATTTTATATGGGCATAGATTTTCCCTCCTAAGGATTTCACATCTTCTGGGGTCATCTCAGCCCCATGAGGGAGACCCTTCTAGTTTCTCAGAATATTCTCATAGTATTGGGGCCAGAGTCTGGCTCAGTGGCCAATAGACCTGGAAAGGTTACCCTAGATAGAAGAGTCATTCACCTAATTCTTTGTGCACCTGAACTTATAGCACTTGGCCATTCTCTGACCCTCTGGCAGGAAGTGAGTTTAACACCAGTTTGTCTTGTAACTTCTGGCAGTTTGTGATAGTTGTACACAAATATACAGAGATCCTCCCTAATGCTGCCAATAGTTGACAAATTCTAGCCCAGTCTGCAAGTTAGTCACATGCACTGGATGGCTAGTGGGTGCAACAAAGGGGGAGAATGTTGAGTGACATGATTTCTCCCTTGAGGACTCACCATGTTGCTGTGGAGATACTCCCATGTCTGCAGCTACCTCCTTGATGGACTAACCAAAAACATAGACATGCCCAGTGAATACAGGAAAACTGATCAGAGGATTTTGTATTAGTCTGGGTCCTACAGAGGAACAGAATCCATTGTATTTTTGGATCACTTGATTATGGTGGCTGAGGAATTTCCAGCATAGGCTGTCTCCAGGCTGGAGGTTCAGGACAGCTTGTGGTATGACTCCAATTTGAACAAAGGGCACAACGATGCCCCAGCTTGGAATGGAGAAACAGAGAGAGCCAACCCTCCCTTAGCCTACCTTTGCTCAATGTAAGCCTCTAATGGACTGCACATGGTCCACCCAGAGTAGAGAATGGCCTTATTCAAAAAGCTATGTCAGGAGCTTTGCAAAGTAGCTGGCACACAGTTGGTGCTTTCCCCTGTGTTGAATGAATGGATGGAGTGGATGAGAGTGTTAAGGAAGTACCCTGGGGCAGGAAGGCAAAGCACAGTCTTGCCTCTATGCTGCTGATATGTATTTTGCTTTAAATTTTAAAATGGAGGGAACAGATTGTGTGGGGGAACAGGGTGTATAATAAATGTTTAGCAAAATAACCAGAGGGTACAAGCAAATCACATTTTGAAGGTAACTTTCATCAGTGGCATTGTGAACTTTCTTATTCTTTGTCTTTTGGCCTATAATTTGAAGTTTAATTGGCCTTCATGCACAAAATCCTACTAATGAATTCAACTCATCTTTGAACAGAAGGTGATAAAAGTAATACTGCGCATCGGGAAACTAGGGGAATTAATGAAGTAATTAACCTTAGTCAGCATGTTACGGGACCCTGACCCAAGAAACCCATAACAAAGTGGGGGAAAATGCCTGAACTGAAACGGGGGTTTATGATCAATGGGAAAGGGGAAGGATACTTGAAGTCCACGCTGAAAGGGCAGTGATAGAAAAAAGTTTTATGGGAGACAATCTCAGGGCCTGCCCCATGGGAGGTGTGTGGATTGATATTCAGCTTAACAGAGCATTGCAAGGGCAATTTGGGTGGAAAATAGGAGCAGTTTCTTCTTTTCCTCTTTCTCTTTCCTTCTCCCCCTCTTTCTAACTCTTCCTGCCTCAACATTTTGTTTAGCCCTTATTATTGGAAGCTCCTTGGAGTAATCCCATCCATAACCATCCTTCCTCTGACTCACATTCTAGAGAGACTCCTTCGAGTAAATGTGACTCAGGAAAGACCCAGAGGTCCTGGGGCTCCAGATGTGACCCTTCCTTGATGGTCATACCCCCATTTATTTTTCTCTGACCTTGGAGAAATAGTGATGGGTATTCAGCAGGGTGACAATACGTTTATTCATTTATTCATTCATTGTTTCATAGGATAAATGGGTTTTGAATGTATCAGATGCCCAGCACTCTTCCAGGCATTAGGGACAAATCACTAAACTAACAGAAAAGTATCTCTGCTTTTGTGGAGTAAGAAATATTGTTTCTTGACTGGAAACAATTGATAAGGAAATTATATAGCATGGAAAGAGACCATACGTGCTACAGGAATACAGAGCACACTAAGGGAACTCAGTAAAACTAGGGTGGAGGAAGACTTAACGTCCCAAATAAAATGGTCTAAGATTTGAAGGAGCTGAAAGAATAAATGTAGCAGAGTATGGAGGAGAAGGAAGGTAGAAGATATCCCAGATGGAAGAAATGTTGTTCAGAAGGTCTGGTGGTGGGGCTAGGGGTAGCGTGTGTGAAGAATCTTTAGGAGACCTGATAGACTGAGCGCAGTAAACCAGGAGGCTGTAGATGGTGATGAATCCAGAGAAGCAATGGAAACGGGATCACAGGCTGTGCAGGACATTATAGAATCTTTAAGAACTTTGATTTGTATTTGCACTGAGATTGTGAGTGTGTGAGTGTGTGTGTCTGAGAGTGAGAGAGAGGAGTGACATGATATGATTTAAAATTCAAAAGCATGACTCAGCTACTGAGTCAAACATATTGTAGTGTCAAGGACAAGAGCAGAATGGCTGATAAGTGTGCTATTGCAATAATCTAGAGAAGTGATGATGGAAGAGATGAAAAAATGGTAGATTCTGGTTCTATGCATATGATCAGAGTAAAAAGATTAGTCTTGTAGTGCAGAGAATGAAATTTTGCATGATGCTAACACTTACCTAGTGCTTACTACGTGCCAGATACTAAATATTTTCTGTGTTCACTCATTCACTTCTCACAACAATCCAGTGAAAGAAGAGTCATTATTATTCTCCACTTTGCATATAAGAGAACTGAAGCAGAAAAATAATATTGGAGCCAGGAAAATCAGAAGACCATTCCAGGCACAGGATGATAAAAGTGAGTTAATGCAATAAATAGCATTGGAAATGAAATGGTAGATCTGGCTCTGAGGCAGTAGCAGAAAGAATATAATGTTTCCATCTTTAATTATTACATTTCCTTCTTTTTTGAAAAGGGCATTGAATATGGCCCATTAAGATGGTGCAGTTTGACTCTCTTCTCTGGACAGAAACATCTCTGAAAAGCCATGAGAAACATTTATTGTTTACAGAACTGTTTTGATGAGATCGGGCGCGTTCAGGGTGTTATGGCCGTAGACTAGAACTGTTTTGATTCATGGGGATAAAGTATTTTAGATGATAATAAAGGAAATAGTGGGCTGTAATGATAGTGTAAATATATCCTCAAATTGAGAGAGATAATGGGAATATAAAAACTGAGAGGGTTGAGGGAAATTTTTTATAATAAATGTTTTAATTTTCATACCATACTATCTTCTGCTAAGTAAATTTCAGAAAGGTGAATATTATTTCTTTTCTTTTTGCCTGGGATCATAATGACATCTTGCAAATCTGAACTGAATTGAAATAAATTTTATTAATGAAGTTGTCAGCACTGAGGTGGCAGAAGGATATAGTACATTAAATTATCTATTGGATTCTGTAATAAAAAACTTTGATTCCAGTTCTAAGACTGAGCCTTGGGTTATAAAGACTTTGTGCCTTATTTATAAAAAACAAAGGCAATAACAGACATCAATGGGAATGGATGCTTCCTACTCTTTTTTAGGAAAAAGAAAGTGTTGAATAAATAAAAGTCACATAATACAAAATGAAAATCTCAAAAATCAATTGAAAGGAAAGAGTTATGGTTATTTACTCACTCTAGGGGATTTTCTGTTGAATTTACCATTTTGACAATTTGCTCAAAGAAAGGGATATAGCAGTTAGAAGTTATTAAGATTTATAAACGTCATTTGTCATCACAGCTAGTGTCTCTATAAATGTTTTTCAGTCTAGGCCACATTTCAGTTCTCACCCTTCATTTCTAAGGGGATCAGCTGTAGTTAAAAAGAATCCTTCCTTTTGATTTCTTTGTTCATGGAAATATTTGCTTTGTTTAAATGCAATCTTACATTCATACCACCATGCTAAATTTCCATGTGGTGCCCTCAGGCATTTATTTAAAAATATATGTCAGGTAGTTTAAAGATTGTGATTTGGGCTATGTAAAAATTTAACCTTATATAACTTATAGTTTCTATTGATTTATTATCAGTTGGTTTGATAATTAACATTAACCTGCCTGGCGAAGAATGCAGAAATTGTTAAATTGTATCTGTTATGAGACCAATAGTCCATGATTTATAGTAAATACATTTTTTTTTTTTACTTATAGGGGAGCAGATGAGCATATAAATATTATGGACCATAAACCAAAAGTACTCGTTTTAAATCAAATTTTAAATTAACTTGCAATTTGAAGATCATCTAGAATATAGGGAATTCTTAGCAATTTGTATGCTTATTAGCCTTTAAATTATTTTTTAAACGTCTAGTTTCATGGCAGATTTAAGCAGAAGTGACTTCGTAGTGACCATCTGGTCACTTTAAAACTGTTGAAGGAAAACTCTTGAGATGTTGTATTAGCCTTGTATATATGGAAAAGACTGCTTAGGACCATTGGGTCTTGGATTCTCAGGATCTGCAGGTTGGGAATGAGACACGTCACTGTCTTTCCTTCATGATATAATACATGTACATTTACAATGCCTGGGAACTCAATATTACCCATGAGAATATATTCTGTCATTAAGGTTTTAGATAGCTCTTTATACCAAATTTATCTGTCTCTAACTCTTAGATCATTGTTGCACCAATGAGATTGGACAATATCAATGTAATTCATTTTACATATGACAATTGTTCAAATATTTGAAGAAACCTATCAGGCAGACTACCTTCCCCACATTCTTCCTTGTCTCTAGTATCCCTGCTCAAACTCAAAAATCTAGAAAGAAACATTGTTTGTGGAACAGAGGTAAGATTCCTCAACCGTCTGCTTAAGTTTAGCAACCATTCACTTGTGATATGCATATACTTCCCTGTGGGGGTCACTAAAATGATAGTTCCTTATCTTCAGTGTTTTGGAACTGTTTCGCATAGATTATTAATTAGTATTCTTATTTAAGTTCATTGCATTACTCTCCCCATTCCCAGTGTCTTAGACTATAATTCTATAATTTGATTCTAATGAACCAAAGCATTTGAATTCATCAGGGGTGTGAAAACTCTCTTAAATTATAGGAGGAATGTAGAGGAAACAAACAAGGAACTAAGGGGAAAAAAATCAACTACAATAAATAAAAAAATCAAAATCAACAGACAGCAGACAACAACAGAGACATTCCCGAAGGGAGGAGGAGGGAGAAGGAACAAAATGGGTGGAAATGTTACTGGGCTGCAGCCAGCAGGAGGAGTGGTCTCTGGCTCACCTGCAAATTAGTATGGCAATCCTTCCTCAGAAAACTTTTATGTAGCAGTGTGCTGCCTGGATCATGGAATGGGCCAATTAGGTGTGAGCTATGGGCTGATTGATACCAGGACTCCACCTCTCACCACAAGTCAGTGGTAGCAGAGCACCTCTTGTAAATTACATTTCCTGAATTCTGGAACAGGCCAAAATGGACCAATCAGGTGCAGGGTTGGAAAATGGACCAATCAGATGGGGGTGGGGGACACCTTGAAAGTGAATATAAGGCAGGGTTGAAGGGAGCATTGGCATTGGATTGGGATGGGAAGCTGATTGGGATTTGGAGCCACCTGGCGGAGCAGATGGAGAAGCAGCAGCCCAGAGGAAGAAGGGGTTCGAAGAAGCAGCAGCCCAGAGGAAGAAGGGGTCTGAAGAAGCAGCAGAGGAAGAAGAGCTCCTACAGAGGAAGAGGAGAAGACAGTTCCAGTCTTCAAGGAAAGGAGGGAAGCCTCCAGTAGCTGCCCTCTGAGGAGGGGAGAGAGACTGAAGGATTTTGTAGGGACTGGGATTCAGTGCTGTTTGTGACACTGACTGGAAGGAGCACCAAAGGCCCTGGGCCTGGTGTCTCAAAGAGCTGTTTGTTGGTGGTATAAACCAACAACTCACGAGAGCTGTAATACTGGAACACCACCTCTGTAGGCCCATAGTGGTCATTGCTACTAGACAGTGCTGCCTAGAACTGGTGACCGGTGACTGCCAACACTGATGCTGTCGGGATGAAGCAGCCAGTCCCTTGTGGATACGTAAGCATTCTTGTTTCCCCCGTTTGTAAATAAACCCCATGACTGTTGTTCCTGTAGCCTGAGTTCCCTTGCAATTGTGTGCGTGGATGAGAACCCATACACAGTGACCTTTATCGGGCACTGTCCTCTGACAGGATATAGCCCCTTTTGCTATAGCCCTTGATTCTGGTTTGTGGTCTTTTGGCCTTTTGGGGCTTTTGGGGAGCTCTCTGGCCTCAGAGCCTCCTCTTCCCCCTGTCTCAGTCAGCGCCTCCTTCTTCCCCTGTTTCAGGAACAGCACAAGGGACTATGGTGATGGTGCATGGGTGAATTGGTACTGGGAATTTCACAGGGATGAGAACTATACTATGTACAAAATTGAAAAATAATGTAAAATATATATAAAATAAAAAATCTGTACACTCATCTTCGGTTTTTCTTTTAAAATTTTATTTTATTCTGGTAGGATCACAACATGAGATCTACTCTTTTTAACAAAACTGTATATACAACATATTTATTATTGACTATATTTGAATGCTGTATAGCAGATCTCTAGAGATTATTTTGCTTAAGTGAAACTTTATGCTCGTGGATTAGTGTTTCCTACTTCTATCTTCCCTAGTCGCTCCACTCCACTCTGATTCTATGAATTTGACTATTTTGGATAATGTTCACACGTGACAAAGACATAATTGGGAGTTCATAATTGGGTCATTGTGCTAAGAGGTGCGCTAAGCTTTTAAATGGAGAAGCAAGAGGTCAATGGTGTTGTTTTCTCCATAGTACTATCTATTGATTTGGAGTAGTCTTTGAGGCATTGAAGGGGGATGGTACAGGGCAAAGGAAGTAGACAAGAGAGGCCAGCTTTGCCTATATCTAGGTGAAACTGCTTCCTTGATCTTGGAGGTTTAAAATCTATCTGATAAACTTCAAAGGGCAGTACCAGGATGTGACCTAGAGCAAAGACACCACAGAGATAAGTGTGTTATTTTTTAGTGTCACTTTGCTTGGCTCACTGTCAATTTTTCAGGAGAATTTATAATAGGGGACCAAACTGAACTGACAGTTGTAACAATTCAGTTGACCAGTAGTTTGCCCACACTAATATTCTTTCTTTTGTTTCTACTTCAAAAAATTTTAAGTATCCTCAAGAACTAATCTAGAACCTAGAAGGTAATAACTATTTAGATTTTTCTTATAAGTTTTGGAGATTATTTTTTTAAAAATTTATTTATTTGTACATACAAGAGATGGGGTACAGGTGAGTTGTGGGAGGTGACAGGATTCACCAGAGACAGAGTGAGGAGTAGAACAATGCAGATGTACTGAAATACACCGCTTAGGGGAGCAGCAGGTGAGGCCTGCTGCACCATATGGGTTCCATCCCTGGCTGGGAATGGACTCTCACGCTGCTATGCGATGGATGCTTCACAGTGTGGTGCTCAACCTGCTGTGCCACCAGGGAGGCCCAATTTTGGAGATTCCTAATGGAAGAAGATTTAGTCAGTGTGATTATTCCTGAACGGTCCTATGGATTTTAGGTTTCTGCATTTAGAACTTCTCAAACCCAGACTCACCCACCTTTGCAGAGTCCCATTCTTTTTGCTAACGTCTGCAAAGTCATTTTGATCCACAGGATTATCTTCTAAGTTTTTGAAACTTTGCACAAATAATGATAACTTTATAGCTGCTGCCTGACAACTGTGGAGAAGTACATCCTTAGGTCAAATATAGTAAAGTAGCATACATTAAAGCAGCATATAGTAAAGTAGCATACATTTTAGAATTGATAAATTGCAAATTAGTTATGAATGTTAAAGCTAAATAGCCACACTTGCAATATGTTTTTTCAATGTATGCAACTGAAGTGAGAAATAATCATAACATTTCATACATGTGTCCAAATTTCTAGTTTGCAGAGCATTTTCATATACATCTGATTAAATTTCAGCCTACAACCAAGATTAGCATAAGTATAATTTTTTTTGGTGATAGAGGATGTCTTTTAAAAAAATCAATATGTTAATGCTATTTTATTGCAACTAAGTGTTCACACATGTGTTCTTTTTCATTTTACTTACAACTGTAACAGAGACTCTCGATGTCATCAACGTCCATTCTTTTTCCCTGGTTACAGACTGTAAACTTAACACAATCTAAAGAGACATGCTTTATTTTTTACAGTTTGGACTTCTCTGAATCTCAAAAATAACTATTTATGTGGCCCATCATTGGGTGATGGTTCTGAAGGCAAAATTATGAAAGACATTTATAGCCATTATAGGAAAAATAAAACTTTCTGTATACCTGGAAGGCATTAGAAAATAATAGTAAAATATTCTGCAGGCATGATATCACAAATGACTACTGAGTCATGTGTAAATATTTCATATGTTTTAAAACATATGTATCCACAGACAGATGATGGATATATATATTATAGGACTAAAGAAACATTTCAGAAAAAATTACACTGCAATTTAAAGGTATCATTACAGGAGCATACATGGTTACCTCTGGACATAAACTAAAATTCAAGGGTTATTAGGTAAGGACATAACCAACATGTTGGGGGAAGAATAAGAGTGATTAAATTAGCTAGTGTTTAATGACAAATATATGGTTGTTATCACCTTAAAATTAGGAATGGCTGAGAAATGATCATGGGACAAAGATGGATATCAACTTCCTTATATCCTACTTCTTTAAATCCCATTCAGCTCTGATGAAAGAATTATTTCAAGAGCGAGCCTCCTTCCTTCCTTCCTTTGCTGAGCCCAAATTCTTACTCTCTCCTTTCACCATCTTTCTCTCCTATGAAAGAGGAAGGAGAGGGAATGACTATGTATAAATTGGGTATTTATATCCTGTTTATTGTAAGCTCAATGAATATTAATTTCTTTGATATAAAAGATTAATTTATTTCTTTGGATTTCAGGAAACTAGAGAGCTCATTTAATTAGGACTTCAAAATATGTGTTTTCTGTTTACAGCTTGGAAAACTTTTATTTCCTAGGGCATGTGCTGCTATGATCTCTAAAGAGAGTAATAGAGGAAGGAGGAATGAAAAGTAGGGGGAGCTTCCCTGGTGGCCTTAGTGGTTAAGTCTCAACCCTATCACCACTACAGCCTGAGTTCAATGCCCAGCCAGGGAGCTTCCCCAGCTAAGGAGCTAACCCACATGGCATAGCAGACCTCTCCTGTTTTGCCCGCTGCTCCCCTTAGCAGTGTGCTTCAGTGGATCTGCCTGTTCTGTTCCCCACTTTATCTTCAGTGAATCCTCTCACCCCCGGCACCTCTAGCCTACACCCCAGTTCTTCTACCCTAAATAAATATTTAAAAAAGGAGAAGGAAAAGGAAAGGGAAAGGAAGGGGAGGGGAGGGGAGGGGAGGGGAGGGGAGGGGAGTGGAGGGGAGGGGAG
>JAGFMF010011712.1:5507484-5520494 GCA_019455555.1 Galemys pyrenaicus | reverse complement strand
GAGGGGAGGGGAGGGGAAAGGAGGGGAGGGGAGGGGAGGGAAGGGGAGGAGAGGGGAGGGGAGGGGAATGGAGGGGAGGGGAGGGGAAAGGAGGGGAGGGGAAGGGAAGGGAAGGGAAGGGAAGGGAAGGGAAGGGAAGGGAGAAGCTGGTCAGAGGAGAAGGAAGGAGGCACACATAGTGTCCAAGGGCACCAAGGTCCAGCTTCAGTGTTACTTTTGCGGCTGTTTCCTTCCTTCCACAGCAACTATAAACAAGAGAGAGTAGAAAGGAAAACTCTCCAGATTTTTTCCATCTTGATTAAGAGAAAAAACAAAACAAAACAAAACAAAACAGTTTTTTGCTGCTATCTTTCTCCTCTGTGTATCTCCTTGACCTTCACAGAGAAATCTTTACTCTTGACAATTCCAGTCACCAAATATGTGGAGGTTTTCTCATATCAAGCGATTCTCTGTGACACCAACTGGCTGTAAAATTGAACTCAATTCTGATGCTATCTACCCAGAGACAGTGGCAGCTCCCACAGCTAAAGGGCTGGATTCCACAAAAGTGCCCCCACTCCCCTTCACACTCCTATTACGAGTCCAGCTAATACATGTGCTTCTGGTTGTCAATCAGAGCTTTGATTACTTTGCTCGAGAAAATCACAGAACTCAGAGAAACATTTTACTACCTAGGTTGATAGCTTAGTATACAATAAAAGGATACATTCACAGTCAGATGGAAGAGATGCCTGAGGAAAGTAAGAGGGTAAGTGCAGAACTCTGCCACCTCTCTAGTGCACCACATCTCCTGTCCTCATCAACAGGAAAGTTCTCTGAATCCCCTCCTGTTTGGTTTTGATGAAGGTTTTAGTACATAAAGAAAATTGATTAACTTATTGGTCATCAGTGATGAACTCAGTCTCCAACATGTCACCCCTCCCCATAGGACAGAGGGTGAAACTGAAAACTTCAACCCTAAGTCAGTTGTCTCTATCCCTAAGTAATTGCAAGTCACCTCATTAACATAATGAAGACACATCACTCTGAACACTTCGGAAATACAAAAGGTTTGAGACCTTTGGACACCGTAACCCAGGAACCCTGGATGAAGGCCAAATATATATGAGAACTATATTTTGGCCATCTGAATCATCCCATAGATTTTTTTCTTAGAAATCACAATTGTGCAGTTAGTGAAGAAAGTCAGTTGCTCTGATTCTCTCTATAACACCTGTATAGTTTAATACTAATGTAACAAGTATAATAGATTGGATGATTTCTGATACACAAGATTTTTGCTTAGAGAGAGATTATGAATCATAAAAGCTGTGCAACTCATTACCATCACATTTTGTAGATGATGAAACTGAGGTTCAGAGACATGAGCAGTCTGTGATCTAGGCATTCTGTGACACAGCTCCAATTTGAAAAACTGAACAGACTCCAAAACCAATTATACAATATTCCACCTTCATTGTCCCACCCAGAGGAGTGTCTACATTATGGGGATCAGTGACTTTGTGAAAGGGGAGGAAACCATTGTGGTGGGTGTATTGAAGAAGGATGTCGAGGTCCTTGTTATATTATAGCATTGCAATTATGCCTTCTGGAGACTGGCCTACTTTGTCTATAGCATACACCAGCGTAAAAGCACCCTCTCTTTTAATCAGATGTATCTTTTGTAGTATGTATGAAGATGGCCAACAAAAAAAGACCACAATGCTGAGCTGAAATGGACAGGGGAGTTGTATCTGGGGTTTATTCAATACTAAGCTAACATTTAAAAAAGATAATGTCAAACAGATTGAAGCATACATATAAAAAATGGATCACATTTGAAAGACTGAAAAGAAGGTTCATTGTAACAGGTAAATCTAAAGAAGTAATAATTATCTTTCTCCAGAAAAACTAGATTGTAGAGCAGAATCATCTGAACACAGCTTTTGAGCACTGATTTTCAACTTGTTTTCATTAGACATTAATTCAGTAATTTTAAATAGAGTATTTGAAATCTTTCTGGATATATAGGCTACTAATTATAGACTTCTAATTGTTAGTAATATATAATTCATAATGTTTATCATTATTGGAAAACATACTTTTAGAAGTCCTTCACCATTCATATTTCTTTTCATGCACTCAACCGTTTTGAATTTAATAATGTTAATGATGGCTAAGAAAACTCATTCAATTGAACACCTTAAAGTCATAATTGGGAGAACTGAAATAAATAAATTCCCAATTTTTCCTTTTTGGCATCACACGTGTGCCTGTTTATGTGTAGTGCTCACAATGAAGCACAAGTTGATTTTATCCAGAGAAGGGGAGGAGTTTCCTTGCTGGAGGCTGCCCTGTGTGGGAAGAGAAAAGATTGATACTTAAAGACCGCAAAGGAATCCACTTAAGCCTCATACCAGGTTTGGAAGTGCTGGTTATACTGGTCTAAAGCTGGCACAAGAAAGACACCATTCAGGCAGTCCTTAGCTTGTAGATACTGATACCTGATACCGGGAATACAGGTGCAACCTTGCGACTCTGCTGTAGACTGGACCCATTCTTCTTTTAGTATCAGCTGAGATTAACATCTAAGGTATCGAGACACACCTCTGTAACCTGAGGTCCAGGAGGACTTAACCTTTTACCTTTCCAAAGTTAGTGACTGGATCCCAGGTTTACCTGTCCTTATGAGTACCTTGAGAGAGAGAGAGAGAATGAAGAGGAGAGAGTAGAAGAAGAGGAAAAAAGGAGTGATGAAATAAAGGGAAGGAGAAAGGGGGGGAAGGAAGGGGACAAAGAAAAAGAGAGGAAAAGCAAAGTTGGATTTCTGGTGACAGAAATTTGGAAAACATAGTCTCTGGAGTGTTTCTTTTATTTCTGACAATAAATGAAGCCCATAGGAAAGGTTATTAATTTATCTGGCCTACTTAATATGTTAAATTACACTATTTCATACTCTAGTGGCCTGAAAAAGTTAATTTGCCATTTGAATGACACGAATGATGAATAATTACATCAAGTCCTGGCACTTTACAATATTCAACCAACATTTAGAATTTTTTTGCTTATGTGTGCTTTATTTTTTATTAGTGTTTATGGAAAAGGGAAACAAAACAGTAAGGCTATGTTAAGGATAGCAGGACAGCTGTTGGCTAGGAGGCTGTCTCAGAATGAAAGATGTGTTAACATAGGCTCTGATTCTAAGGGAAGAGAGAAAAATCAGAGAGGGAAGGGCCAAGGTATAAAGGAGAAAGACGATGCCAAATGCCTCGGTTTCCTATGGCCCAGTCCTTTTTATCTGGGGAACAGTGATCTTTCATCCCACTACTTTGTGTTTCTGTAAACCCTGTGCCTGCTTTCTCTACAAATGCTTTATGAGTAGTTGAATGAGATTCTGAAAATTTACAGCTGATTTCTTCTACAAGTGACATTTCATTTCAAAATCAATTCACATTATTTTAGTGTCCCAGGCAACCCATATATCCAGAGAAATAAAAAAGTGCATAACAATTTGTTAATTTAAGCAATGAGGAGGAAGAGACAGGCATCTGACTTGTATTTCATATGTAAATTAATGTTTATTGGACTTTGGATCTATAGAAATGCAACTTCTGTACTGAGGAGACATGATTAGACATAGTGATTCCGCAAAAAGAATATAGATCAACACAAAAATAGCTGTACCCTTTAGCTATTTTGGAGACAAATACTGTATATTCATCAATAAGGTAACATTGGATACTGCCTTCTGTCTTTGAAATCTGTGAGGATGTCCTGGTTTTCCAGAAAAATGTTTGGTGCAGAAATGTGATTTTCATCTCCCCATAAAAAGATCTGATGAAGTAGGGACAGCACTTGGCAAGATATGCAAAAAATATCCTCCTTATTTTCATAAATGCAATGAAAACGAAGAGAATAATAGAACGAATGAACTGTATAAACAAAAATACAATGACTAAATGAAAATATAAATGAAATTTCTAAAGGAGCACTTCGTGAGAGGACTCCCATATTGTCAACAAACAAGGAGACAGCAGCGTGCACGCGGAAAACTCACATTCTTGCTTCAAGATGTTTAAAAAACAACTGCTCTTGAAATTGCAAGTATATGTAAACAAAACTCTTTTAAATTGTCAAATGCCTGAGGTTAACCATAGTGAATGTTGGCTCCCGTCTCTCCAAGGCACCAGCAGCTGACTCCCCTCAGTGGGTTCCAGGCATTTGGAGCAGGCTCCCCTCTGCTGCCCTGTCAGGCACCTCTGACACCAGTCCACGTGCGGTATCTAACCGCTGCATTCCTACCTTGTTTACTCCCCAAGGGGGAGGGAAAGGAATAGTCAGGTGCGACCCAGTAGGGGGAGCGGGTGAGCTGGCCCCAGAGCAGCCCGAATATGTCCTTGGTGTGGGTGTGGGGCAATTTGGGTGGGAACAGCGTGGAGGCTACCACGAAGCCTCCTGCACCTAGTTGGTGGGGTGTGTGCAGAATGACCGGGGATAAATAGGAGGCGTCCCCCTCCCAGCTACACTCACCGAAACGGCAGGCCACCCGCCCTGGATGTTTGCCTGCCCTGTAGCCAGGGTGCCAGGCCGAGGAGTAGTTTCGTTTCCTTCTGGCTCGGGGATTAATTTCCAGGCACCCGGTCAGGCGTCGGTGGTCCGGGAAGGGGCTGCAAGGGGGAGGCGGGAGACTCGTCTAGGGGCTGCCGAGCCCCGCACAGCGGGGTTGATGGACCTGGCCGCCCCGGGCAGCGGCTCCAACTCCCTGCCGCTGCTCCTGGCCTTCGCCCTGGGTAAGTGGCCGCGCCGGGCACTGGAGACCCAGGAGAAAAGTCTAGGGTGGAATCTCAGGGAGGGTGGCCCTGGCAAGGCTACCTCAGTGCGACGGCGCACTGAGGCTGGCAGGGGAATTTGGGGAAGTTGGAGACCGGATGGTGCGAGGCTGAAAGGCCGCCAGTTGGGCACCTGGGGCTGCACCTGTCGGAGTGTGAGGCGGTGTGAGGGCGGAAGGGATCCCCGGGCCTGGTGCTGGTGCTGACCGCGCGGGCGCGGAGCTTAGAGCAGCCGAGCCCCACGCGGGTATGCGCTGGGCAGCTGGGGGCGCTGTGCTCCAGTGAGGAGTGGTAGAAGGGAAATTCACCAAAGAAGGAGCTGGGCAGACTGGATTTGGAGGCTTCCCTAAGCTTTTCCGCAGCAGAGGAAAGGGAACTCCTTGGTTTGAGATTCGGGCCTGGAGTGCGGAGCAACGCGGAGAGCTATTTGCCTGGTGTGTGGGTGCTGTGTGTAAGAGAGCGGTAGGTGGGGGAGCCCTGCAGATAG
Source organism: Galemys pyrenaicus (assembly GCA_019455555.1). Classification (NCBI taxonomy): domain Eukaryota; kingdom Metazoa; phylum Chordata; class Mammalia; order Eulipotyphla; family Talpidae; genus Galemys; species Galemys pyrenaicus. The sequence goes on along the minus strand of JAGFMF010011712.1, from coordinate 5,515,199 downwards.
GAGTACTGCCTATCTCCTGGAAATTAATTGCTGGGCCAGTTGGGAGGAGCGTGAGGAGAAAACAAGATTCAATTCTAAGACCCGAAACTCCAATTGCTCATAGGAAAAAAAGGAGCGGGAAATGATATATTTTACTAAGGACACTATCAATGGCATACTTAGATGTTTTACTTGGAATATATTATTTTCTGTTTTAAGGGGAAATGCTAGAGAAGACACTTTCCTTCACTTTGAGTGTTAAATGGGGCCTTAGGTTGAGGACCACTGGCTGTAGACATCTGGTTTGGGGAAGAGTGTTCAGTGAGAGAAATGCCAGAATCCCAGGGATTCTCGGGGACTGAGGGGGTAGAAGCTCACCTCACCTCCTTGGGAGTTAGTACTGGCAGAGAAGGACACTGAAACGCCAGGTGCTGGGGAAAGTTTATGCAGCTGGAGGCAAGGCTCCAGTCATTTGAGGGGAATGAAGGAAGGAAAGTCAGTTCTATTTTGTAATAGTAGCCGGGATGAGGATTAGATACACATGGACTGGGTTATTAATGTAGAAGAAAAGTGTCTCCTAAGCTGAAGTGTCAACTGACAGCCCCCTATCTTCAAACCTGTGAGAGGGTGTGATTTCTCTTATGGAGGGAAAAGAGATGGAATATAAATGGAAACTTTTTTTTTGTCCTTGGAGTAAAAGAAATGGCTACAAAGGTGTTGTGATCTTGGTTGGAAATGGATAGGATTTAGGGCCATGGGTAGAAGAAAGAGTGATTTAACAAATCAACAGAGGAAGAGTCAGTAACAATTTAGGGTGGAGTGAGGTGGACACTAAAGAGAAGCAATGGGTCTGAGATTTGGGCCTAGAAAGAGTAATAATGCTTTTGTCAGCATCATTTGGATGAAGTTGACTTCTCTTGCTTGACCTTGTCTGATTTGTCCCACAAAGTATTTACTGAGAATCTGCAACTGTGGGCAAGATGCTGGAGTGTGTAGGAATGGGGGTGGGAAGAGGTCATGAGATTCTTAAGACATGATTTCTAAGCTATGGTGTTTGCCTTAAAAGATGTTATGTTGAATTAGGGGTTGCAAGAATAACAGCTGTGAGACAGTAAGAGAAAAATACATCAAACCAGAGAGCTGTGCCCATGAAAAAGGAGAGCTCAAGAGTGAGGGACAGAGCAGTGGGGGAAAGCTGCTTGAGTGATGACTTGAAGCATTGTTGAGATTCGCTATAGGGGAGAGAAAGGGAGATAGACAAGGGTAAAACAGTCAGTCAGGATTTGGTGATGAGAATGAAAATGCTTTACTGGAGTGACAGGCAATCAGCCTGCCAGAAAGTAGAATTTATGAGGAGCAAACATTCTGAAGAAAACCAGACTAAAATATCTGGACATGAATCAATAAACAGTTGAACACACACCATCACAGGTTTTGATAGCTGGAGTTATAGAATGTGAACAATGATGTAAGGAGATAAATGTGGCAGTGGGTACAGTGCAGGAGAGGAGGCGGTTGTGAGCCTGAAGATTTGCTTGCCTCAGAATTATAGTTCAGGCCTCGATTAGGATGATTTGTCAGCAAGAATGGTACAGTCAAAGTGATCTTTCCAGGTTGATGGACATTCTTCCTATTACTATCAAACTCTTTCAAGAGGCAGAAATAAAAAAACCCACAAAATGCTAATCCAGTGTTGTTGTACACTCAACATAAATGTACAACTGCCTTGTTAAATGTTTGATTTAGGAAATTGAATAAACGCCATTCCTTGTGAATTGCCAAGGATGTGATTTGTTAGTACCAGTGTTTGTTACAATAAAGTGGTCCTTTCTTTCATATAAACTTAACATTTGTCTCATTCTTAATGAAGTCACATGTCATTTTATTAACTTTTTGGAAGGAATGTGAATAAGGAGCCATGGGATGCACTAGTGTGTGTGTGTGTGTGTGTGTGTGAGACAGTGGAAAGTGTGGAAAGTGTCTTGGAAACTGACACTAAATAGATGTGAGGCATGACCCAGCTCCTCCAGGTCTGTGACTCTGAGATACCTGTAAGCTATAACCTTCTGGGCACTATTTTTCTTCTAAAATTAAGGATCTGCTTTAAATGAGACAAATATTACCAACTTGACATTCCACTGATCATTATCCAACATTTCTATTGGGAATTTAAAAGAACAAATTTATTTTTGTTAAACTTTGTTTTATTTAAGTTTTTAATGAAGTGACAGTAGTTTACAGCATTATATAGGTTTCAGGCGCATAGTAGTAGAAATGAACATCTGTATGCACTGCACTATGTTCAGTGCTAAAAGTCTAATTCCATCTCTTACCATATGATTGACTCCTTTTACTTGATTAACCCATCACCCTTCCCCATTCCCATCTGGTATTCACCATTTTGTTTTTGTAGTTTAAAAGTTTATGTTTTTAAAATCTACTTTGTACGGTGTTTATTTTTCTCTCTCTCATTTATTTCACTGAAGTTATTCCCTCTAGTTTCATCTATCCATAGCAAGATTTCATCCTTCTTTATAGCTGACTAGTATTTCATTGTGTATACATATCACACCTTCTTTATCCAGTTGTTGGTGATGGGCACTGAGGTTGTTTCGATTTTGGCTATTGTAAATAATGCTGCAGTGATCGTGAGGGTGCATATATCTGATGGAATTCTTTGGGTAAATAATCAGAAGTAGGATTGCATGGAATTTTTACTTAATTTTTTGAGGAATTTCCACACTGGCTGTTTTCCATAATGGCTGTATCTATTTACATTCATACCAAGTTCATTTCTTTCCACACCCTATGAATAGAATGCATTTAACTTCCACTGATTTTGTGGTGAGCTCTTTCATGGAACATTTATCATATCAGAGAAAATCATGCATAGTTGTTTCTATGAGGAAGTGGTAAAATGGCAATAATTATGCTTAAAGTGTTTTTATCTTAAAGAAATGAGATTCTCTTTTGTTCTGGTTTTTCATTCATCCTAAATAAAGTTAAGACCCAAACATAACCACTGAAAAAGTTTAAAAATGCTTCTTTTCAAAAATGAGTACTAAGTTTAAAAATAGATTGCTTCCTATTAAAATCTAAGGCATTCATATTTTTAAAATTAATTAGTTAATTAATTAAAAGGAGGTAATATTGACTTACATTATTGCTTGTATTTTGGAATTATAGGAAATTAGTATTTGTAAGTTGGCTTAAAATTCTGCTTGAGAATATGAATGTGCCATGATGTCATATTTGGCTTTCAGTTATGAAGCAGGTAAATAGCAGCAAGTAAAGTTCCTGGGAATAAATTAAATAACTAAAGCCTAAAATGCTAAAATTTTGGGAAGTTACCTCTTTAGTAGTATTTTTAGCTTATAAAGGCATTAGGAGGTTTTTCCTTCTTCAAAAGTTGTAGATTTTATAGGCCACACTTGCATATCAACAAATGTTACTAGTTAACTTTGCTATTACTCCATTCTCAGTGGCATGGAAATTCCCAGATCTGGAAGACTCGAATATTGTAGGTAGGCTTTTCTGTGAATTCACTGAAGGTGCCTCTACTAATGCTTGGCTTGTCAATGTCTGTGCCCAAGTTGAAGGCACTCAGGATGGGAGGAGAGAGAGTACCTGTGTTTCCCCCAAGCCCCAGGCCTCTGTCTCTGCCCCAAGTCTACGGATACCATTTACCCCATGTCCATAGAGCCTCGTGGAAAAATTCTTTTTTTCTCACCCTTTTATTGTAGGTAGGTCATGCCAGGACAAATACACAAATGTCACTGGTAGGCTGGGAAAGGAGACAGTCAAAGGACAGGCAGCAAGCTGTACCTGGAGTTACCCTCTGATCCAGGAACCATGCTCGTGAGCTTCTTCATTGCGATGAGAGTCTTCCCAGGAGTCTTCAGACAAGCTAGTATCCAGAGTGCATGCAGTTTAGGTTTAAGCCATGATCTATACACTCTTCCAAAATTGCTATGAGAGACCCCTGTATTCATAGAGAATTTGTAGACTAGATGATCAGGAGTTATCTGAAATAAAATTTAAGAGGAAAGCAATCTGATTAAAATGAGTATGCTAATAACAGCTAGCTTTCTCAGGCATATCTGTATCTGAATAGAGGAATCTTTGTAGTTTAAATGAATTGCTAATTGCTAGAACTGAAAGAAATAGAAGAGATTTTTTAGAAGGTTGGAGAGAGATGGTATATAAATTAGGCAATTATTTCATCTACAAATTCAAGTCAAATAGTTATTAAATACTCTTGATCAGACTTGGCATTTTTATATGTAATATATTATTTATTTGATTGATAAACTAGAGGCATTAATTACAAAACAGTGACCAAAAGTATAACAATATTTGTATCCAGTCTTTTTACCTCAAAGTGCCAATTGGTTGTATAACAGGATGCTTTACTAATACATTTTTTCCCTCTTTGCAAAATTGGGTATTTATTCCTTCATTTAGGCTTATAATTTTGAAGGGATACATGGTAAATGTTTGGAGTCCAAAATATATCAGTTAAATGAATGGATGAATAAATCCAAGTGACTGTTCGTGACAATGTCCAGTTATTAAAAAACACAACCAGCAGATTAAGTGATCATCCTTTTTTTGGCAAAACCCACTCATAATTCAAAGATGTTATGGGACATGTGTCTTCTTGCTTCCAGAAGTTGTAGACAATCTTTCATAAAAGAACTCTTGTTTTGCAAGTAGTAAATCTACATTTTCCTCTTATATTCTTTGTTGGGGATTTAGAACTACTTTTTCTCTGCATGTTTGGTTCTAGGGCAGATCTCATCAGTCAAAATACAGACAGTTAAAAATAAATGTTTAAGGAAGGTGGGAAGGCATCAGACTCTCCAAGGCTTCAACTAAGGAAAACCTTTGAATTCTTGCAGATGTGAGGTGATGTGCTTTCTTGTTTGATTACCACTTTCATCAATAATACTGATTAGTATTAAGTAGAATTGATACTTTGGTGGCTCCTATAGAAGCTGAAATAGATTAGCTCTGGTACTTACTACAGTCTTTGTTCACATTTTTGATTTCCCAACTAATCTATATTATATATAAGTATTTCACAGCTATCAATTGTCTAGATCTCATGATGGTTCGGTTTAAGTAAATGCCACCTGGCATGTGTCCTTGATGTTTTGGAGTGAGTCACATGGTCCATACCTCTCCAGAGCAGGAGTAGCTCAGTGAGTAGCTCAGTAAGTAGCTCAGTAGCTTATCGAGTAGGAGTAGATCAGTAAGTAGCTCAGTAAGACTGAGAAAACATCAGAGAAGGTGTTGAGTCACCTTTACAGGATCCATCTTCCCATTGATATGTTATTTTGAGCTTCTCACATTCGACTGGTCCAATCTCCTAGGATGACTGGCATAAGATGTTGCTGTTTGAACTTTACTATGGAACCCCAACATAATGCTACTTCACATTTTAGGGCCTTTTACAACGGAAAAAGCATTTTTATATTGTTATCTCATTTGATCTTTACACTAAAAGTAATAGCAGAGAAGTTTGTATTATATATGCCAAGCACTATCCAAAGTGTATAATAACTCATTTCATACACATCACTCTACCCGCTGAACACATAAGCTAGACATTATTGTGAGATATTATGAGATGAAATGCCAAATCATTAAGTAACTTGTCTAAGGTTCTGGCTTTATGAGCATGAACTATGAGGGTGAGGTGACAGTGCCTGCATCATAGATAAGAATTTGTTGCTGGATGAGGCAGACAATGGAAGGTAGGACACTAAAGTACAGTGTGATAATGTATCATTGCATTAAGAGGAAAAAACAACACTAGACCCCATTTTTTTCTGACTTACTTAAAAAGCATTTAAGTTTATTTTAGCTATCCCCTATCATTTTGCTCTCCCTGCTGCCTACCCTTATATCTGTGACATCTCTGGCTCTGGTTATGTCTCAGATTCTCGGACTCCTTCATCCTAGCCAGGAGCCCCTGCCTAGTCAGAGCCCAGGCCCAGCCAGCCCAGGTAATGAGCAGTCAGTACTAGAGAGCCCGGAGTTTACTGTGCTTGGTGCCTAGTGTTACTTTGGTTGTCGAAATCTGACTTTATCCTTCAATAATTCTGAATATGTGGGTGATCCTGCACTTCTCTAGACTGCTTGCTCTCTGGCATTAAAGGAACACCCCCTCCTTAGGCTAGATGGAGAGATGACATTGTTTTATATTCCCCTGACCAGGCCCAGAGGCCCATTACTGGGAACAATTGAAAAGAGCATATCCTGAAAAGGTCTGATGTGGTCAGTCATGCAGTCCAGAGCCAGAGCATCAAGGCATGCACCCTCGGGACACGAGACTCCACATCCTGACTTATGGGCAAGTCTTTCAAACCACTGGGCCTCAGCTACCTTATATATAAAAACTGATAGTAACAGAACCAACACTGTTATATGGATCAAGTGAGCTATTGCATAAAACACTTAAAATGCCCAGGACATGGTAAGTTCTGACATCTTCTAAGTATCATGCAATATTGAGTATCATGAGATATTATAATAATCAGAAAATATAAAGAAATCATTAATTGTGACTGGTATCTTTTTAATTTGACTCTCAGTATTGCCTGAGTGTAATCAGATTCCACTAATTGATGGATAACTTTCTTTTGATTTTATTTCACATAGTCCTATTTCTACTAGCTATAAAGTAAAATAGACAATAGTTAAAAATTATCAAAAATGTTCTATTTTTACTGACTTTGTTCAAAAGGAACATATGTAAAAAAATCCTGCAGATGTAAAGTGAATATTTTCATTTCAAAAACAAAATGTCTACCTAGATCCTTCTTTACCTGAAAATTTTTATATTATTTTTATGCAATAAGAAGTTTTACAGTACTGGTCTGGCATGGCCATCAAAACCCAGCAACTTAAAGTGAATCAAACAAAAATGTCAGCCTGATTAGCAGAGAAAACTGAAATATTTAGAAGGTGATTTTGATATTTAGGTAATCTCATCAAAAGGGGGTTATTTCATTTATTCGGATTATATAAATCTTAATTAAAAAGAAGTAAAATTGTCACTTTGGAAGAATTAATGATGACACAATGTTAAATTTCACTTCTAAATAGCAAAAAATGGACAAGAATTACTTTAGAAAAGTTTCCTTAGGGCAGATTTTTTTCAGGTTTTTAGAACTAGACAGCCCTCCATTAATATTGTTCCATAATAATTCATTGTAACACTGAGAAAGTTACTTAATCTCCCTGTACCTCATTCTGTCATTTGTAGAATGATAATAATAACAATAGTACCCATCATCTAAGTGTACAGAATTGTTTTGAGTATAACTCGAGATAATGCAGAAAAAGATTCTAGCTAATAAGTATTTTATATATTAACATTCTCAACTTTGTGATATCTTTTCAAATATTTCATAGGTAGTATCTAAAAAGGACAAATGGAATAATTATGTTCATTAAGTCAACTGGAGAGTTAGTGTTTGCACTTTGGTTAAAGGAAATTGTTATAATACTGACCATTGGAAGCAAACAAAGGAAAAAAAGCAAGAATCTACTCCATTGTAACCATGCTTTTAGCAGTACTCTAACAGTTCTTTTTTTTTTTCTGTTTTTATTTTTATTTTATTTATTTATTTTTTATTTTATTAAAATATTTTAAACTTTACATATACTTGCCATTAATTGTAATCCCCATGTATTCCCCATCACCATCTCACCAGTGCACCATCACC
>JAGFMF010011712.1:5436617-5507434 GCA_019455555.1 Galemys pyrenaicus | reverse complement strand
TGTATATGTACCACAGCTTCCCGATCCACTCATCTGTTTTTGGGCATTTAGGTTGTTTCCAGGTCTTACTTATTGTAAAGAGTGCTGCTATAAACATAGAGGTGCAGAATCTAACAGTTCTATTGGAAGGTATGCTCTATTATGGCAGGGATTTTTAAGTGTTTTATTCACAGTTATATTCTCAGTGTTTATACATAGTAGATGCTTGATAAATATTTGTTCAGCGAATAAATAGCTCAGGAAATCCTCCTTCTCCTCGTGCATCACAAAGGTCTTAGTGTAAATTTTTCAGCTTTAGCATATATGTGTGTGCCTGTTCCCTTGAGCCCCCCTTAGCTTCTATCAAAAATAAGAACACTTCACCTTCCCCAACACCTCTTTGTATTCTGTTTTTGGATTTGCTAACAATGACTTATTTTATAGTTTCTGGCTGAAAATGCAGCTATGGCTGGTTTTGTTTAGTAGGCTGACCTGGTAGAACAAGATTTGCTTATGAAATTTAGGTATGACTACCACCATCAGCAAAACATGAACTTATCCAAAAGTGTGGTCTTTTGCCCATGGTACAAACTTAGGTAGCTTGTCGAAAGTTCTATTTTTATTTTTAAAATATGTAATAATAAGAAAAATGTAAATTTTTTTTTGCTATTTTAAAGTGTGGCTGGTACTATTATAAAGTTGTCTAATATTGTGTTTACCATTAGAGAAAATTGTTTAAAGTATAGTCATTGTCTTTCTAGAAAGTGTTCATATTATAGTACATAAAACTATTAATTACCAATGAGACATTGTACAACAGTCTTATATTTAACATAGTTTAAATTGCATAGTGCAGACTTGATAGGAAACCAGAGAAGAAAAACTTATTATGGGCTAGAGTGACTAGAAAAGATTCACCAAAGAATAGACACTTGAGTTAATATTTCCATGATGGTGGTAGGCCCATTTTTCCCTCCATCTTATAGAAGAAGGGCAGATAAATAATTATCACTGCTTTGTGCTTAGAGAATGAAGATAATCAAATAGTGTTAATTTTGTGTGGTATTGGGAAAAATATTTCCTGAATAAGGACCTCATTACCAGAATGAGGACATTCGCAGCATCCTGAGATCTTAATTCAGTGCCACCTTTGCAGTGTTTCCTAGGAACTGGGGTCAGAAGTCTTACAATGTAGATAAATTCCTGCTTTTTTACATTTTAAGATTCTACTTTGAAAATTTATATGGCCTCCTACCTAGGAAACGTCTACTAAATAGTGTGGAAATGTTAAGCCCATTTTCGTGCATATCCTGTAGCCTGCATGAAGAGCTGGCCTCAGCCTTGCTTAACTCCAGATTAGGGACTAACCTGACTAGTTTGTTTGATGGTTCTTTCCCTAGTCTCTAACCATGTACTACTAAACTTTTTAGGGCTAGGGATGTTCATAATCAGGATGTAGCCCCTGGCCCATCTATGTAGTAATAAATCCTGGAGGAAGAAACTAGTTTAATAAAAAACTCAAGAGAACTGATTCAAGGTCACATAGCACTTATGGAGGAGAAACCATAGGGCATGAACGTGTTCTTCTTTATGAAACCTCTACTTATTCTACGGAAGTTCCATTTTTAAGAACATCATTGTGTCCCTAATTGATGTCACAGGGCCTCCTTTGGGAGTGCAATGATAAAGGCTAAAGTAGGTATCGTGGGATATTCAAAGGAGAATAATGCAGGGACTGCAGTGATTTTTAAGATTAATTTGAGTGTGCAAAATGGAGCAAAAGGAAAGAAACTAATATAACAAGAGACAAGTAAAAAGGAAGTTACTATTGACTAGTCTGGACCAAGCAATTGAAAGAAAAAAAATGAATAAATATTTCTCAGCTAGAGTTTATAAGATATAATGACAAATTGTGTGTAGGCAAGGAAGAGGAAAGAAACACTGAAGTCATATCCAAGACTAGTAACCTGAGAGAGAAATAAAATTTATGGAATTAGGGGGAAAAAAAAAACATGAAACAATTATGAGTAGAATTTACAAGCAAATGGAAACCAGGAAGTTGATTTTAGGTTAGACCAGTGTAACCAATGTATGTTCTAGATACAGAAATCTTCAGTACACAGTTGTTTAAGTCTGGGTCCATGGGTATTTTGTGAAACCAAGTGGCATTATGAAAAAGAAGAGCAAGGTAAAATCTTACAGACAGAGTAGAATGGTGGTGGCCAGAGGCTGGGAGAGAAGGGAGTAAGGAGTCACTGTTTTGTGAGTATAAGTTTTCAGTTTTGCAAGATGAAATAGTTTTAGAGACGGGTATTGGTTATGTTTCCATAAAAATGTAAATATATTTAGTACCAAAGAACTGAACATTTAAAAATGGCTAAGATAGTAAATTTTAGGTTATTTATAAACTAAAATGTATAAACTAAAAGGTGAGGAATAGTGTTGGTAGCACACATACTGATGTGCAGGTGTCAGAAACAAAGTTTGTAGAGTTTAGTGAAAAGGGAAGGATAAATCAGGAAACCAAGAGTGAAGGTGGATTTTAAAATATATATTTTTATTTATTTATGCATTCAAGAACTGGGGTGTAAGCCAGAGGTGCGGGTGTAAGCAAGAGTGAGAGGACTCACCAGTACAGAGGGGTAGATCTACTAAAATACACTGCTGAGGAGGGCAGTTGGCAAAACAGGAGAGGTCTGCTGTGCCATGTGGGTTAGCGCCCTGGCTGGGATTGAACTCATGCCGCTGTGATTGCCCACAGCTTGATAGCACTGAGGCTTTAACCCCTGAGCCACCAGGGAGGCCACAAAGGTAGATTTAAGATGGGAAGATTTGAGTAGATCCACTATACCCAGTGTCGATGAAGGAGGCTTAAGAAGAGGTATCTAGTGAGATAGCTATGGAGAAATCATTGATTCTCTTGAAATGTCAGAGACAAAACATTGATGACAACTGAAGAAGCCCAACACACACATATACACATGCACACACACACATAGTCATGGCGGAACATAGAAATTGAGGTGATAGGCAGAAAATAGAAGTTTTTGGTTTATGAGGTCCAGTTATTCTTCGAATAACTGAGAAGCTATCTCAGTAGAGATTAGTACATAGTACAGAAGGCACAAGTTGGATTAGTGAACTAAAATTCTAGAAAGATAGCTCTGATCTTAATTTAGGAGGAATTTTTCTCCCAAGTAGAGCTTTGAAAATAACTGCCTTTCCGTGTCTGCTTTCCATGTCTAAACACGTTTGTGGGGTGGGTAACACTTACAGGGAGCTGTGTAGATGTGATATCTGGGTAAGAAGGGGCCAAATGACTACAAATGGTTTCACTGTGTCTCTGTGAAGCCAGAATGATGCCACTACACTTGGGGGATGTTTTGGAGGGTGGAAGATGGTGTTTCAAACTAAGAAAATGTCAGCAGATTTCTCTGGATGGAGAAGAGACAGAACACTTGGGACCTCAAGAACCAATGGTGAAGAATTTGGAAAAAGAAAATTACTTGTGTTCACTGGTCCTGCCTCCCCACACAACAGTACTTAGCAACCATATATGACTTCTCATGATCTTCATCTTGGGACACAGCACACATCCTGTGCCTCAGGCTAATATTTCTTCCTTAAAGATTCCTAAGTATACTTTATGTCTATTAGGATAATAATCAACTGGACTCCAGCCGTGAAGGGATAATGCTCTGGCATAAATATAATTGATAATGTTGATAAAGATTTCAAATGTTATTTGAGGAACCATTTCTACCATTGCCATCCTACGGTAGAAAATTCCTGTGAGAAATTTCTTTATTTTTAGATTATCTAGGATTTACATAAATTATAATTTTCCTATAATGGAGATTAAGAAAGTTGATTGCCAGTGTGATTTGGGTGCAAGAGGAAAAACTAAATATAAGAATACCATGGTACATATTCCATTTGCTTTAGCTGAAGTGTAACAAAGGAAATGTACCCATTCTTTTTTTACTTATTTCTACCCAATGGCATTTTTACCACTTTTAAATACTAATTGAGTGGTTTGCTACAGTAGTCAGCTGCTTTATTGGGAAATTTTCAGGATGTGGTGAAAAGCTTCAACTGGAAATATGTGGTGTGACTATTTCTTAATGAGCCTTATTTTCATAGGTCACACAAGAAAATCAATGGAATTGTTTCACAGTCATACTATACACATCAAGAAGACTCTTGTTTCTTCATACTTATTTTTATAATTTTTTTACTCCAGCTGAATAGCCTGATTCATTGTTTCTCAAACACACAAAGTTCATTTCTATGTCATTGCCTTTGATCCAATTTAGTTCCAAACTTTTGTGACATTTCCCCCTATGATTTCTACAACTTAACATGGACTCTTTTTAAATTTTAATGGAATTTATTTTCTTTATAATTTACAATCTGATATTATTTATTCATATTTCTGGCTCTGAAAATGACTTTTATTGATAAATATAATGGATGAATGTTAAATTGGGTTGGCTTAACTGATTCTAGGGGCTTAAATTTTCTAAGAATTTTTCAGGTTGGGTAAGCATCTACTCTGAAACCCTGTGTTCTTTTCTTATTAAAGTTTGATGGCTGTTTTCTCATGGGTCAGAGGCTGTGCTATCACTAGATCCGGAGGCCTCTGCACTTTGCACCCAGATAATCTTTGCTGATAACAAACTGTTCTTTTCCTTGCTTTCTTTTGACTCCTTTCTTTGAACTATTATGGAGTGAATGTGCCAGGAGTTTTCATTTAAAAGTATGACAACATTTGACTGTCTAATGTGTTCTTATCATAAAAGAATGGAATCCAAAAGTCAAGTTTTGACAACTGATGATTTCTAAGAAACTTGCTCTAGGTTATTATGGGGCTCCCATTCAATTTAGTCATCCTGTCACAGATTTAATAATGGTCATAGTAAAAAAAAAAAAGAGGTTAATTTACTGGCAAAGGCATTATTGTGGTGGTGACAGTTTTCAGATATATGAGTTAGTTTATGTATGACAGGTTGCTAAATTATTTCCCTCTCTGGGCTTTAAAAAATAAGATCATGGAATACTTTTATGAGTTAAAAAAAGTGTTATCCATCATTCTAGGCCTTTCTTAAACACCGAGATATTGTTTCTACCATTTGGAATATAATTTTATGTTGGCGGAAGAAAGAGTTTGTAATTTACTGATTTTGAATGGACATAAACTATTTTGAAGACTCATTTTTTTCTCTGCTTCTCCCCCTGTCTCTGATAATTAAGAAACCCTTCTTTCATAAAGTAGGCAGTTCTCCAGGTGATGTGATTTAAAGGACTTTAGAAGAATTCCTCCCAGCCCTGGAATGGGGGTCTCCCTGAAAAGCCTCAATATCCCAGCTCCTCACTGTTAGACACAAACGTTGTGCTCTCCTTAATTGACCAGCAGTGAGTTCCTTTGTCTCTTGTTCAGCTCTTCATCCATAGCACGTTGCCCTTATTTTTGGGCTTGATACAGAATCATACTGAGGGCATCGGTTTCTCCCCTCAGTTAGCAAGGGGACAGAGATTTAAAGAGTTAGCACCTAGAGGGGTGGCGGAAGATTTTGTCCATGTGAAATAGGTGATGATAGTAATTGGAGCAGAGATATACACTTTCATTATTTTATCCACGGCCAGTTTCAAAGTGCCAGTGTTTCTTTGTGACTCATTTTGGAACTGTGTTCCTGAGGATGAGCACCCACATTGCATTGCTTTGCCTTCTTTGTTTCATCTCTCTCTTCACCATTTTCATGGTCCAGAGTTTATACCTCCCCAATAAAGTGAAAATCTTCTAATCTGTAGTATAAGATCTTCTTTCTGGAAGACTTAAGTGAAAGCACTCAATTCCAGATAATTTCTTTTGAGTTAAGCATCTCTCTCCTTGCAGGTCTGTTTTGAAAGCAAATATATTTATAAAGGAAAGTATATTAAAGAAATATGCTCTAGGAGGATTCTAGTTTGCAGAGTACAAAAAGCAATGACAAAATAGTAAAGGAGTTAAAACAGATGAGAATGCCAAAGTCAAATCAATTTTTATCTCATTCAACCATAAGCGCAATGTTAAAAATCATTCCTACCCCCTAATATTCTTTTTCAGCTCCATAGTAGATGTGTCCTTGTTTTGCACTTGGAAAATTCGCTGGGTGTAGAATGCTTGTTTTTATTCAATATTCTGCTTTTCTTCTTGACAGTGAATATACAATGGGAACATTCCCAGATGCTTATAGTTTTGACTTCTTAGTTGGTTTAAACTTTAAAAGATTTAACTTGATTTTTCATAAATTAGAGCTATGACTTATAATCCACTGGCTGTTAGACAGTATCATCTAAAACTGGCTTTATCTGCTATATTTGTAGCACTGAATCACTTAGCCATTCAACTGAATCAGTAATATTGTTTGACCTAAACAGTATGCTGAGTCACTGGTGGAACTGGACTAAGAATACAAAGAACCATACATGTAGAAGATCCAAATTTCTTTTAATTAATTCAAATTAGTTAAAATTTGAAATCTCTAAAATTTAAAATCTCTAAAATACACTGGAAAGAAGCAGTGTGTGGAAAGACCACATTCATACTGTTCTGCCTCACTAATCACATACAGATAAGTACACTGTAGAAATGTAGTATGTGTATGTTTGTTTATCTTTTGTAGTTTTTTCATATATTTTATATAGAAGTAAAATTGTGACATGAATGCAAAAATTGGTCAATATCTGTTTATATAAGTAAGAATCTACATTTTTGTCTGAATAATTAGAGTTCATTTTTCTCCAGACTCTTCCAGTACCTATCCTGTGGGAGACATTGTCAGATTAATCATTCATAATTTCTTTTTCTCCTTTATTTAAGCAAACAGTTAAGACATTACCATGTAAGTTATATGGACCCCAGTTTCTCAATGGGAACCCTGAAATTTGATGTTTAAGTAACAATCATAATCATAAAGCTGGTAATGTGAAGATATGTCCATGATTCAAGTCAAGCTCTATTGGACTCCAAACCTACCCTTATCTCATTAACTTATATTTCTTCCCTTTAATGTAAATGAAACTTCAAGGATTTGATTCTGAAGTATTATTCCAATTTCTACTTATATTCATAGGTTGATAAGTTTTTCTTTGATTTGCAATTGGATTTGCAGATGAGATACAGAGCTTGGTTCAGATCCTAGAATAAGGTTGATATCATAAGAATTCATTGAGTTTCTTAGACACATATAGCTGTTAGGATATGTAATATGTTCTAAATCATCAGAATACAGATGAATGGACATATCATGATAATGTTGTATTTATTTTTAAAATATATGATTTTGGCTCTAAAAACGGAAAACTTGTCTCAGAGATGAGGCAAATACAACTCACATGACTGTTTAAGTTGGTCACATTTGATCTTTTTAAATAGTTGACCCAGCTGGGGTATGACTTACCTCAGTGTTACTAGTAACTTTGAGACAGCGGGTTGTGCTCCTTGTCAGACAGCACCTCTTTCAATGACTGTATTGTTCCCAATGACTTCATCCCTTTGCTGTCTGACAGGAATACTACTTTTGATACATTCTGTAATTTTTAATTTGGGAATGTCAAAGGTCATAAAAGTAAATGGAGCTCTGACTCACTGAACTAGAATTGGGTTCTTTTCCTTTTTGTCTAATTTTATGAGTGGAGTTGATTTTAATAAACAAGTCCCAGAAATAAGGACTCAATTTCTAGCCAATTAACAAGTCCACTAATCAAACATTCGTTTGTTTTATTTTCTTTCTCATGCTTTAACACAACTAGAAGTTCTGTCAGTCTTGTGAAGTAGAGAGGTATGGAAAATCAAAAAAAAAAAAAAACAAAAAACTGTAAAATATTTGATTGATAGGTAAAATTGAACACAATAATATTTGAAATGGACAAGTGTAAAATCATTTGTGTAGGTGAAAAATAAAAATGAAACAAAATAAAATAATAACAAAAAAGAACAAATAATCCCACCTCTATACTGCTTCTAAACATATAAAAAATTTAGAAGCTTAATTTTATTAAGCAGAATAAAACCTCAGTATTTATTGGGGAAAATAGGCAGGACTGATATGTTGTGAGACTGAATTTCCAGGATGTAGCTGCTGAGGATCCAGTCTGTCTTTGTCAGACCATGTGAAATGACACGTGGTTGAGTAACTTAACCATGATCACATGATCTTGAATTTAGGGGAAGATGGCAAGTTTTATAAGGGATATTGATTATGTCAGGTAAAATGTGGTTGAAGGAACCATTCTTAGAAAAATGTTTAGC
Source organism: Galemys pyrenaicus (assembly GCA_019455555.1). Taxonomy (NCBI): domain Eukaryota; kingdom Metazoa; phylum Chordata; class Mammalia; order Eulipotyphla; family Talpidae; genus Galemys; species Galemys pyrenaicus. The sequence continues at coordinate 5,499,162 of JAGFMF010011712.1, read as the reverse complement.
CTGAAGAAAAGGAATTCTTTCAGAAAGACATAGTATCTACCGTGAAGTATATGAGAATCTGTCATGGGAAGAAAAACTTTCTCTAGGTGATTGAAATGAGCAGAGTAAACTTACAGGAAGGCAAAAACCAGTTGACCCTAAAGAAGCGTTTATAAAGCTTTAGAAATAAATACTTAATAATTTTTTGGAATGAGTGAATGGCTATGATTGAAAGAACAGATGGATGGATGGGCTCATCAAATTGGAATGTGTTAAAGGAGAGACAAGACTCTACACTGAAAATTTAAGGGCAGGTTGATGAACTTTTCCAGGAGATGTTAAGGGACTCAAATGTTGGTTGGTCAGAAATTTTAATATCTCTAAGGTCATATTAATTCTGACATAATTTGCAACTGATTTCAATGGAAATCCTACCATGTTTCCATGTGCAAGTACTATTACAACTTTCTCTAAATTATAATCCATATTTTCTCATAAAGATGATTATTTACTTTTATTTAAAATGCTTATGTCTTTATCTTTTTCTCAAATGTGAGCTCCTTGAGGTTAATGATAGTATCTGATTGTGTCCAATCTGCAATGTCTTGCACCAATGTCAAATGCATGGTGCTGAATAAAGTCTTGTTGAATTGTGAATGAAACAGTGTCCTTTCTCTTTGAAACAGCCTTTAGTATTTAATAGGTAGCTTTGTAATCATTTCTCTGATTTCCGAGTTGCTTTTTGCAGATCACAAATTCACGTACCTGTCAAGCCCAAGCCAATGAGTGCAGCTAGACTGATAAGGTCTGTGGCACTAAGTAGTCACTAGCTACTTAGCTCCAGTTAAGAAGGCATTTTAGACTGATGTTACCAGATCTGCTTTTTCAGTGGATGCAGAAAAATCCAGATTTAATGATTACTGTCTCTATTTGAATTTTAAAAGCTATGTAGACTAAGGAAAGCTTCTTAAGGATGGATATGGTTCATGGCCACCAGTCTAAGAACTAGAGATCATTCAGTGAGAATAGGAGGAGCATAACATGTTGTCTCAACACCTCTGCATGTTTTTGGTTTCCTGAAGATTCCATCTCCCCAAAGGGGCTCCAGTGCCCAGAGGCCTTCTTCCACCAGCTGAGGTCAGCATGTGGACTGAGATTTAGCACCAACCTGCTGGAATGTTCTGAGAGCCACACAGGATTTTAATAAAATCAGGACTCCCTCTGTTAGGTAGAAATAGAAAATATTGTGTTAAATATTAGTGATAATGAGAATCAAATTTGAGTAGAACAAAAATTAGATATTATGTGTCAACCATGTGCCTTTTTCTTTATTACTTAATTTGCTTTTTACAATAACCCTAAAGAGATGTTACCATTCTCTGTTGCAAATGTGAAATCTCTATGAGATACAGATTTTTTAAAAAACTTCCTCCATTGTAACCAATTAATTCTAGAATTAAGACCTTTTGATTCTGCATATGAAGGGAGCCCATTTATTAGGATCTTAGAAATAAGTTAAACTGGTTTTATGAAATTAGAGAAATTGAAATTTTGATGGTTATTTTGTTTGTTTGTTTATAGCTTTATTTATTCATTCTCTTAACATTTTTGAAATGCATTTTCTCATACCATTATGTTTGTGATAGGTATTGAGATTGTAATATTGAGTACTATACAGCTTCTATGCTTTAGAATTCCTAAATGATTGTTTACTTCTGGCTTGTTCTAAGTGTGGAAGGAAAGGAAGCAGGTATTAAAAGAAAAGAACTTTGGTTGCCAAATTGATTTTTTAATCATAACTATTTTCTTACTGCAACAAACAAAGCAAAAGTTGAAAAGTGAGAACAAGAGAAATTAAGCAACAAATCTCCTAAGAAGCATGAGCAATTACTATGTATTTACCCACCTTTTTGATTATTATCTATATGGATATTTTTTGCATTTACTACACATATACATGCAGACAACTATACATGTAATCATGCTGCATTACTTTTCTGTGGCCTTCTTCACTTGGGAATATTTTGAAATGTTCTATTAATGTCTGAAAATCACTTTAATAACATTTTATCAAATGAAAAGAGTTTCACATAGATAATCAATTCTCTATCTTTAGATAATTAGGTCATTTCTGTTTGTTTTATAGCCCATGTCATATAGTGATTTTTTTTTTGTAGCCAATGTTTATGGATTCTCTATTATTTCCTTTGGAAAAATCGCTAGAAACATAATTAATTCTGGGTTTAAGAATTTGTCACGTTTTTTACTTATTTGTTTATACCATACAGTGCTATATTGTCCTTCAAAAAAGCAAGGGCTAATTTACCTATCCCCAGTGGGTAAATTCCATTTCTCTTCATTGTTTCCAATGGCAGTTACCACCTCTTTTTTTTTTAATCATCTTCAATTTGATAGAAGAAAGACTTTTTGAAAACTCTTTTGACCTTTGAATTTGCTGGGTGTTATTGTTTCATGGCACAGTACTATCACTTTATGTCAACTGATTGTTTGATTACCTGTCTTAGTAGCTTTAGCTCAATTGAGGGTCAAGCTTGTCCTACCCAGTCATGTATTTCTGGATGCTCATGAATGTTTGTTGAACTGCATTGAAGTGGAGCACATACCTAGTTTTGAGATACTGTTAAATGTAGAAATGTTAACACAACCAGTGGGCAAGTTTTTTATTCTTGCCAGTTACATATTAATGAGTAATTGTCATTGAGTGTTGATTATATGCTAGCATTGTGTTAAGTGCTTTGTATACTTACCTGATTGAATTCTTGTAACAGTGCTTTGAAGAAGCAATTATAGTTATTTCCACTTTGTCAATGAGGAAACTATTAGGTTAGGAAACTTACCAAAGGCATGCGCTGTAAGGTGGCAAAAACACTCACAAACACAGGACTAGCTCATTTCCAAGCCATCTTATCACACCCTCTGTGTCTTCTCCATGCCTCTCAAACTTGTTATTACACACATTGACAAATATAAATAAAAGTAGAGAGACCAGCATAATGAACCTTGGAATACCAACCACCCAGCTTCAGCAGTCACCAAGGTGTTGCCAATTGTGTTTCATCCTTACCTTTCCTTCACTAGCTGTCATCCCTCTTCCCTTTATAGATTATTTTAAAGCAAATCTCAGATACAGGAATTCATTATTAACTTATGACCCATGACTTAAAGAATTATGGACTCTGTATTTTTTTTTCAAATCTAGATCACACTATCATCCTCACAGTTTAAGATCTCTATAAAAGTTCATTAATACTATCCAATGTCCTGTCAATGTCAAATTTTTCTGATCGTCTCAGAGTTATCTGTTTGAATCATGCAGACACCAAGCATTCTAAACTGTTCCAATCACAAAACATGTTTCTCTCTCTCCCATACATTTCCATAAGGTCCATCCTTCTCAGAAACAGAGATACATAGCTGGAACAACCTGAAATTGTTTAAAAATAATTCCCATTTATTTAATATCCGGTTGACTTTTTCTCAGAAGGAAATACTTTCAATAATTAATACTTGAGAAACACTGGGTCTGTATGGAATGAAGAAAGTGTTTTGTCATGTGATTTGTCATCCAATCTCCTTGAAAATCCATTAGGGTACTCATCTAGTAGCTGAGAACTCTCTTTAATTTTCTGTGTGAATAAGCCTCCCTCACAAGCTGTGTATGACTAAGTCTCCTTGTTACATGGCAGGATGAGCAGCACCCCTGTTCCAAACAGGCTGCCATCACTGCATCAAGGCTAAATATTCTCTAGGGCATAAGATCTTAAGTGGAAAATAACTAATACAATTCATGAGCAGTAGAAAGAGGAGAAAGGAAAAAATAGATAAAATAGTTTCCACAAGCACCCAGTTAATCAGGGTTGGCCTAAGGCATGACCACTGATGCCCAAAAGTTTGCCACGAATCTGTCACCTTCTGGTCAGGACACATAGCAAAGGGGCAGAAATGCCCAGACAAGTCTGGGAAGAAAAGAGCAAAATCAATATCAAGATAAAGGCTTCCACTGTCAACCACCCCAGGTGTTTCAAGTGTCTCCTTCAATGTCCCCTAAGTCTTGAGTACCAGTCCAAGGCTGAGAAGCAAGCACAGCTTCTTCACATGTCTCTCTGCTTCTTGTGCCCCCTTGCAGTTCTCCCTCCTGCTCTCCCTCCAAGTCCCAGTCTTCTCTCCTCTTCTCCTCCTTGCTCAGCTCCACCCTTCCATGGATGAGGCAGGGAACCTGGAACCTCCCCTTTCTTTGTGTATTGCCCTGTTACATCCTCACTTAAGATGCATTTAGTTAGATGTAAATGACAATGACTTGAAAATTCCATCTTCAGTACTTAAAACTTAAAAAATGACACATGCTGGCCTGTGTACCTCTCCTTTGTTGTGGGGATTCCAAGAATGACTCGGAAATGGAAGTTATGGGCTTGTTATTTTCAAAGTTGATCATGACTTTGATAGACTATTGCATTTTGAGCAAAATTTTAAGTTCTCCTTTGTTTTGGTTATTTTTGAACTTGCAGGTCTAGCAATCCTCCACGGTGTTGTGGCAGATGGGAATTCCACCAGAAGTCCTGAAAGTGATGGCTTGTTCTGTGGAGACCCTGGAGAAAACTGTACAGGTAATGTTTAGTAAGTGACACATTTGTATTTTACCAATTTCATGTTCTATCTCAGGAAGTTTATCTCCCTAAGTATTAACTTCTAAAAAATGTAGTAATCACAAAGCTAGGTGTACCAGACACTATGGAAGGTAAGCAGTAACTTATTGCTAACTATAAACTGGATAATATTTTTAACTTTACTTCAAGGTGAAGCCTAAAAAAATTAATTTGCCCAAGATAGCATAGCTACTAAATAGCAAATAGGGATTCCTGCTCATACCTTTCTGATTCTAGTGTTTTCATTCCTAATTGCTGTACTATTTAGGGTGTTCAAGATGTGTGTGCTGGACTCTTGCATGTAATATCTTACAATAGAGCCATAGAAAGTAGGCAAATTCTATTTGTATTAATAACTTCAAAGAAGGGAATGATTTTTAACATATTTTACATTGGGGATACTTAGATTAGTATTCTCAGACTGACTAGTCTCAGGCAGAGGTTAGTTATAGTAAAGGATCAGATAACAAGTATTTAGGCTTAGTGGCCCATGAAACCTTTGTTGTAACTCCTCAAAGCAGTTGTAGACACAATGCAAAAGAACGGCTTTGTAAATGGGTGTTCTGGAACCCAAATTTCCAATGTGTATGGAGAAGGTGTTCCCCAACTGCACCAAGCATTTCTCTAGACATAGCTAGGTGGACTGCAATTTAGCTGAGTTTTGACATTGATGCTATTCATGAAATAAGTTCAAGGTTCATTTCCATAACTCTGTCTGACCACTCACGGATTCAGGCACCAGTTGCAAGCTTCTGACCAACTATCTATAAATCAGAGGGTCCCATAACACCTCCTCAGGTTCAATTAATTTGCTTGAGTACTACATAGAACTGAGAGAAACATTTTATTCATTAGGTTATCAGTTTATTGCTGTTCTAGATGGAACCGATGCACAGGGCAAAGCATGGGGAAAGGGCAGAGGCCTCCATGTACTCTGAGTACACCACTCTCCCTGACTGTCCACATATTCACCAACACAGAAGCTCTTGTTAGTGGGCAGAATGAGGAGTACCCCAGAACCCCAGAACTGCATGTTCTAAATGGCTTCTGCCATCAGCTGCATACAAACAAAACATACATTTAGTGCTTAAGACCTACAAAAGGAAAGAATTGTAATACAATTAGTGTGCAATAAAGAGAGGAGAGAGGATAATAGAGTTAAAATAGTTTCCAGTTAAACACCCTAAGTTACCCATCCCCTCGTGAGTAAATGCCCTGTCAAACAGGCTTGGCCCAAATCGGGATTGCTGATGCCAAAAGCTTGCCACAGTCTAAGGCACCTTCTGGTGGGGACCCATAGGAAAGAGGCAGAAGGGATCACGTAAGTCTGGAAGGAAAAAAGCAAAATTTAGGAGCAAGTTAAGATAAAGCCGGCCATTGTCAGCCTTCCCATGGTTCTCTTTCTTGCTCCTTCCATGTACCACAAGTTCCTGGTACAAGTCCAGTGCCAGGAAGCAAGTGTGGTTTCTTCTCTACATATCGCTCTGTTCTGTGTGCCTCCTCCAGGTCTTCTTCCAAAGTCCTTTTTGGTTTCCCCCATGCTGCTCCGCGCCACCCTTCCTTAGGTGGAGCAGGGAACCTGGAACCTCCCTTTTTTATGGATATGACACTGTTACACTCTCCAAAACTTTTCCTTTTTGGTTTTCATGGAGGCTTCAAAACAGTCACAATTAATTAAATCATTGACTTGGCAACTGATTCAGCCTCCAGGCCCTTCCTCCTCCCCAGAGGTCTGGGAGTAGAACTGAAAATTCCAAACTTTCAATCACAGGGTTGGTTCCCCTGGCAACCAATCCCAATCCTAAAGCCTATCCAAAAGTCACTTCATTAACATAACAGGACACACCTTTGCCATACTTATCCCTTGGGAAATTCCAAGGATTTTTGGATCTCTTTACCACAAAAAAAAAAAAAAAAGTGTATATATATATATATATATATATTTCCATTATAAATCACAGTACCATACCTTAGAGGTGTTCCAATAAAACTAGAGAAAAACACAGGGCTAAATTTAATACTTTGGTTATTGTTTGTTGACACCTGGCCTAAGGTTCTATTTGTTTTTTATAGATTGCATGGTCTGATCTTCCTAGGGGTTGTTTCTTACTTTAAAACAAAACACATGTCAGTTCAAAAAGTAAGGTGGAGTAACAAGAGGCCTTGACATCCCCACCTCCTATCCCTGGAGGTTTGTTCAGTCTTAGGGTGTGTGACTTGGTGTTTAATGCTTCTTTCCTAGCATCCTAGGAAAGTTATAACTGAGCCAAGAACATGCCAAACAAGTGGTCTTGATGTGAGTCATCAGTTCCAGTCCAGTCTTCCTCTTTCTTCCCTCACATGAGTGGATGGTCTGGACAGTCTCTGTAGGCTGTGGTATTCACTGGTGTCTTAGATCATTCTTGCCTGGATCTTGTCACTCATGTTGGGAAAAGAACACTCCTATTCGATGTGTTTCTCTTTTTTATCCAGTTTGCTTTCAAATATCTTAAATAATGGCACTTTCCACATTTCCTTTGGGAATTTATTTTATAAATCAATGATTATAGTATTGGAAAATCAAATGTATTTTCTACTATTCTGTAGTAATAAACCTAACATGAGATCTATTCTCTTTAACAAAAGTTGTTAGTGTATAGTGCAGTGCAGTATTGTTTTGTATCAGATTAGTGTACATGAGGTCTTTAGAAATTACTCATCTTGCTCAACTGAAACAACTCATTTCCCCTCTACTCAGCTCCTGGTACCCACCGTTCTACACCCTGCTATTTAGATATCTGGATATGGCTATTTAGATACTTGAAATAAGTAGAGTCATGTCATATTTGTCCTTCTACTTCTGTTGTTGCAGATTAATTTACTTAGTATAATGTCCTCTACATCTGTCCATGTCATTGCATATCAGCCTTCTTTTTTTTCTAAGACTCAATAATAGTCCATTGTATGTATATACTACATTTTGTTATTCATTAATCTGTCTCATATTTAGGTTGATTCCATCTCTTGGCTATTATGAATAATGTTGCAGTGAACATGTAACTATCTCTTGAGATCTTGCTTTCAATTCTTTTGGGTAAATACCTGGAAATGGAATTGTAGTTCTATTTTTAATGTTTTTCAAGAATCTCCACACTATTTTCCACAGCAACTGTACCATTTCACATTCCCATGACAAAGGGTGTTCCTACAAGCTCATCAAATCTTGCTATCTTTTGTGTTTTCTTTGTTTTGATAATGGCTAGCTAATAGGTATGAGGTGATATGTCATGGTGGTTTTGATTTGCATGTCTCTGATGATTAGTGATTTTATGTATCTTTTCATGTTGGAGAATGCCAGGTCCCATCAGCACTCTGAGACAAGTAAGACAGAAACTTGTTCTTTGGGCAGCCTCCCCAAAATAGGGTATTAAATATATGATCCTTCTCTTTCCTTCTCTAGGGAGATACTGGGAACTGGTGTTTGCTTGTTCTAGTTTTGTGCTAAATTGGGAAGGGGGATGGAGGAGAGGCAGAGGATAAATCCCTACACCACAAACTCCACTTTTGCTGGTTTCAAGGTGGCTAAGCATTCCAGGCCCATCAGCAATCCAAGACAGAAGTGAGTCTTTGGTGTATCCCTGGGAAAATTTGAGACTTTGTAGCCCAAACTCTTCCCCTCCCCAGTGAGAAACTAGGAACGAGGGAGGTTCTCCTAATTATATGGAGCTGTGCTGGCAATAGGGTGTCTTGAATTTCCTTACTGGATTCAATTTCATGTCACTCATGGTTTGAAAACCTCTCAATTACTTTCTGAATTTCTCATAAAAGAATTATTTCCACATTTTGTTGTTGAATCTGTGTTTATGGGAGTGGGGAGAGGAAGAGATTCCAGGGCTTCCTATTTCACCATTTTACTGATGCTACTTTCTTGTTACCTTTTTTTTTTTTCCATGCTACATAGATGCTGTTTTTATATTTCTCTCCAATTTCCTTTGACAGAGACAGACAGACAGACAGACAGACAGACAGACAGACAGACAGACAGACAGACTAGGGAGATGTTTGAACAAAATAATTCCCAGCTCCCTATTCCAAGTTATTTTATCTCAGGCTTTTTTCTGTTTCCAGCACCAAAACATCCTCTTTAAAGACTGCACCCATTGATGAGCATCTTCCCATTGTCACGTCTCCCTTAGTAACTCAGTATTGTGCTGCTTCTCACCCTGCTCAGTGTACCATGGACACGGTCATTCATTTTGTTATAGCATATTAACAAAATGCTCAGAGAGTGAAGACATTCCAAAATATGATGTATATCTTTAATTTTATTTGAACATTCATCTTTGCATAATTAACATTTTTCAGGATTTTACATTCATTTCCAGTTCTACTCTGGAGACTCACTGAGGAATTGATGTTACTTTTGTACCCTTTCAGATTCATAATATTGTTTTGATTTTCGTTCAAGCACTTTGATTCAGTCTTCAGTCCTTTTTTTCTTGGACATAGTCTGAAGACACAGCTCAAATAACTTTCTCTGTGCATTTTGTGTGTATGTGCTTCTGTAAAGTACCAAATACATTAACCCGTAATTCCTTTTTCTCATTATCACTTTTATTTCTGCCATTTCTTACTCTTATTTAGGAAATACAGGTTTGCAGGTTTAGATCTTGTTAATACTGAAGTTATTTGTATAACTAAAAACAACTGTAAAAATAATTTGGTAAAAAGTCTGAGTTTATTAAATACAACAATAATTTGATGTCAGACACAGTATTTTGAATTTTCTTCTATGGGATATAAAATTTGATTTTGCAAATGATCATGTAAATACAATCATATATATTGCTATTTGAGAAATATTGCTTGGAGATGGAGAGAAAACAGACTTGCAGCAGAGTCATATTTTGAGGAATTGAATGAGAAACTGAATTACAGAGAAGATTTACTTGTTTCTTTGATTAACAATTCTTTTCAAACAAAGTGGACTATTAAGAGGAAAAAACAAAAGGATAATTCCAATGATGGTGAAATCAACTGATTAGATTTTGAAAATGCTAATTGGGCTTCCAAATTATTGTGGTTTGTTAGGACTGCCCTGTTGCCATTGTTCCTGCACTTCCACAGGCTGACATAACTGCATTGCCTTAAAATCCCAGCTAAAAGTAAGAGGTGGACTGTACTTAACATTTCCAGCTTAATTTTTTCTAGATCTAAGCTTTAATAAGTCAGTTCTTATATGATGGATACATTTTAATTAATTGACTCCTTTGAGTAAATTCAACTTTTCTACACTTTTCCTCTTTTACTTTACTTTTCATCTTTGTCTTATTTTATACACCTAAGTCATATTGTCAACTTTTATCAAAAAATAACATCCATTACCTATCAAATTCCCATTTAAGTATCAAATATTGCATATACTATCTCATGTAATCCTATGGGTTCCTTTCATGATCCCCCTTGCAGATGAAGAGATTTACCTATAGAGAGGTTAAGTAAGTTGTTTAAGGTCAGACAGTAAACAATGTACCCTGGCATGAATTCAGACTCTGGAATGTGTGTTGTTAATCATATGCTAAACTAAAATAAGAATTCTGGAAATGTCTGGAAAATAATTGCTTGAAATTATAATCAAAATAAAGACAATAGAAATATAGTCTAAATAAGACAACTGAAAGAGGAATCAAAGTGGAACAGGAGCAGATGGTCTCTATTAACTGTGTGACCTTGAGCAAGTTAAGCTTCAAAGATCAGTTTGTAACCTATAAAATGAAGAAGTGAATGAGCTCTTAAGACTCCTTCATTTTTCTAAATGATGTTGCTTTCAAATAGTTCCAGTTTCCAAGCATTCCATTTTTAGTTTGTTGGTTTCTACTGGTACAGGGCAGGGAGATATGTATTCACCTAACCAATACTTATGATCACCTAATATGCAGAAGGTTCTGTTCCAGATCCTAAGGATGCAGCAATGAGTAAAATGGTAAAAGATGTGGTCAGAGGGGTATTGAAGAAATAGAGGTAATAGGTAATGTCATATAAGACCTACTGAAGATTATGTGGCCTTCAGCTTTTACTCTGAACTTTAATCGCATCATTCTGTGTACAGACTGTGTACAGACTAAGTATTGAAGAATGTACCTGCAGAATGGGTACCTTCTTTTAGAAGGTAGTTAAAGGCTAGATAAAGGCTAGATAAACTAAATAAAGACTGTTGCCATGGAGCCTACTTCCATCCTGGAGACGACTTGAGGCTTAGATTAGGGCAGTAAAGAGAGTAGAATGACTGCAAATATTTTTAATACAAAGTGTAGAATTTTATGTATTGGATGTAGAGTAAAAAAGAACTGAAAAGGACTCCAAGATTTTTGCTTGAAAAACAGAAACAATGCAGATAACACTTACTGAGATGAGGAAAGACTGTTTGAGGGGAATCAGGTATCATCTTGGAAGTGTAAGTTGAAATGCTATCTAGGTAGAGAGGTTACTGGGATAGTTGGTACGGAAAGAAGAGATTTGAGATGGAAGTACAAATTTGGGGATGTTTCCATGAACATGTTTAAGACCAGGAAACACCCAGGGATGAAATATAAAGAGGAAAAGAGTTGAGAAACCATTGAGCATGAGTGCATTGCAAAATTTTGAAGTTTGAAGAGATAAAGAACACACAAGGGAGATATGAGATACACAAAAGAACTTCACAACTTGAACTCTTAAAAAACAAAAGGAAACATAAGTTTTCTTTCTGTCCATTGCTTATCATATCTCTTCCACCGTGAAAAATTTTAAATACATGTAAACACATTCACACTTCAACACTGGACTTTTCTTTTTTTAAAGGGATAGAATGAAAAAGAGCATCTCTAAATGGAGGCTCACTCCTGTAAACTAAAAAATAGCTGACACCAGTTCTCCCAGTTAAAAGACACACTGATCTAGTCTGATTAGCCTCCTATAACAGCATATTCTAACAACATAAAAGGTTAACACGTCCATCTGTGAGACCTAGTTTTCTTTTCATAGAGTAACTAACTCTTTTACATTTCTGTAGGAAATAGCATTTATATAAGACAAATGGGAATCCTCAATTGTAAAAAAAAAAAATCAAATTCTGCACTTCTTCAAGGGCATTATGAATATGAATTCCTCTGTTTCAAGGAGAGAGTTAGCAAGATAAAAAAGGAAAATTAAACTGAAAAATATAAAACTTTTTCCTCACCTCTTGGTTCAAGAAAGTTGTAAAATAAGGAAACCCCTATTGGGAAGATGCTTGGAGTCAAGGACTAGAATATTAAAATCTTAGGTTATACTTTATAGACTAGGAAGAACCTTCCCTCCTAACTCTGCTGTAACCACTTAAACTCTTTTTGTGCACTAGTTCTTCCTTATATATATGTATTTTTAGGTCAAATATCTATGTAAGAAAATGAATTATAAGAGTTTTCTTTCCAGGCAGCAGTCCTTCTGCCCACCTGTGACTATGCAGGTGCTTCTTTTCACCAACTCTCTCCTGCAGGGCAGCAGCCTCCTGCCTGCCTGTGACTTGTGCCCGTCTGGAGCTTCTCTGCACTCACCTCCCTCCGTGGAGGCAGCTCTCCTCAGGGCCGCCTGCATGCTACCAAGCAGGCCTCTCTCAGCAAAATTGTCCCTTTCCAGGCAGCTCTTTCTGCCATGTGTGTCTACGCAAGTGTCCTTTATTCTTTTGTTCCTTCCTAATAAATCTGCTCTTTTAAATATATATATATAAAATAGTGTTTTATTTCCTCTCTCCGTGTTAACTTGTAGGACTTCTATTTCAAAATTTACCACCCCCTTTAAATATCTTACATAGAGCTTTAACTGTGTGTCTAAGTAAGGAGCAAGATACACTATGAGGTTATAAACATTGTTGTAAGAATTATAGAAAAGCACTGTAATAATTACTGTACTTTTATCCTTAGAGTTGATTTCAGTAGAGTTGCTGATATTAATCATTAGATTTGAATGAGTATTGTTGGAACATGTAAGTGAAGGTTCTATGAAAAATAAAACTAAAGTAGTATCAATTATGAAGGCATTTTTTTTTAACCACAAAAGCATCACAAAGTCTCTTTTGATTTGAGAATAAGAATCATGTACAGAAAGACTAAGGACTGTGCTGTTTAATCCATCTATAAAACTGAGTAAAACACCATATTGACATTAAATCATTTGGCTGATGTATTCCTCCACTTTATTTTGGCTAGAGAACCCATCACACCTCATCCAACTATCCATAGATCACTTCTTTTCTATCTGCCCCTATAATCAGAGAAAGATGTCCTTAGTTCTGCTAACTCTTAGAATCAGATTTTGACGTATACTAACCTGCAGTAACCATATGGCTTCTTATTTAGTTGACTTTAAAATCTTTGGACTATAGTGTCTTACAAAGAGATTGTGCTATATTACCATTGAGATGTATTATCCATGCCCATCCAATTGTGAGCTTGTGTTTTAACCTGGTTCACTTATGTTTTGACCTGGTCTACTAATGGATGTAATTTTCCAATGCAACTTTGTGGGACAGATTCACTCTCAGAGGGATATTTTACTTTTGTGGATATGGATTGGAAAAGAGTAAGATAGGAGGAAAGAGATCGATTAAATTCCACTACTTCAAGTATCAGAGTAGTCTTCATGGCTGCTGCACTTTCCAGATTTTGTTATTGACCTCTCAACAGAGAAACACAATACATGGAACTCAATGCTTCTGCCATAGGATTAACTTTTCCTTCTTCTCAATAAACTTCTCTGGAATGGAAGTGTAGACTGCCCCACCCTCTGCCCCATGCCATCAGGTCTCAGGATGGACATGACATGTTACGTTCACAATTGTTTAATTTTCAGATAACATGAACTTGATGTATATTAGATGAAAGCAACTGAAATTTTATGTGCATTTCAAAAGAGGGAAAACATCAATGCCAGGAAAGAGGAAGAGAGAATTCCTTCTGGTTTTTTGGGGGTAGTATGTGTGATTTACTTTTCCTCCATATTGTAAATTTCTATAGTGAAGTCACTACATTTTCTGCATGGTGTTATGGAAGGGTTTTTAAATCCAGATAATACTAGGAATATTTAAGAGCATCCTTAACTGCCAAACGAGAGCACTCTGTGAGCAATCAAAACAGGACCTGGAGCCATTTCCTTGGCATGGGTTTGTGCTGCTTGGATGAACGGAGGATGATCAAATCATTGCTTCTAGCAGCTGCTGGTTAAGGCATTTTTGGTATCATCCTCTGCGGTGTTTATTAAGATTGGCTATATTTAAAGGGACACAGTAAGTAGAGGAATTTTAAAGTTCAGAACGTAACACAATAGAGCTTATATTTAAAGGCAGGTATGCTTACTTTGTAAAGAATTGTAAGGTATTTCTGGAGCACAGAAGATCTGTTAAATATTGTTGCCTCTTAACTTCATCCTTGCCCTACATTCTCCTGCACAGGACCACATCAGAAATATCTGTGTGGCTCCAGTATGCCTTGTTTTTCTCCTCACCCCAGCATCTGTCTGCACCAATCCAGTCTGCAATATATATATATATATATTTTGATGTAACTATATCAATAAAATGCTTCACTATTTGGTTTTTACATATACCATTTATTTAATGCATAAAACGTCTTCAGGCTGTCGACTTGTATTTCAAATATAAACTCCTCAGCCTACTGATGTTTGAGGTCTCTAATTTCATTAGCAGCCATCCTTGACTGTTCTTCATCACGCCCCTTCCAACTTCTTTAAATCTGCTTCCCACTCCATGCAGTAGGCCTACAGTTATCTGACACTCCTTTTGCTCTTGACATTCTCCATTATCCATTTCTCAATTCCTCCTAAAAGTTTGAATTTTCCAAAATTTTTTTTCACTTCCATAAGCATTCAGTATTGATACAAGATTTCCCTTAGAATTGTCAGGATTTTCGGGCCTCCCTGTTGGCGCAGTGGGTTAAGCAACGCACTATGAAGCAAACTGCAGCCACTGCAGCACAAGTTCGATCCCTGCGGCTAGCCGGGGAGGGGACCCACATGGCGTGGCAGACCTCTCCTGCCTCGCCCGCTGCTTCCCTCAGCAGTGTCTTTCAGTCCATCTGTCTGTTCTGCTCCCCACTCTGTCTGGTGAATCCTCTCACCTCCCTGGACTCTGGCCTGTACCCCAGCTCTTGTGTGCATAAATAAATAAATCTTTAAAAAAAAAAAAAAAAGAATTGTCAGGATTTTCTAAAATTCTAGAATAAATTTATTTAATGGGGACTTATAGTGCCAGACACTCTGTTACAAATATTCACAATTTTCACCTGCGCTTCTTAACAGCTCTTTAAGTACAAGTTACCATTTTGCAAGTGTTCATATGAGGAAACTGAGGCTTAGACAGATTTCTTGGCTTGTGCAGACCCATAGGACAAAGAAAGGCAGAACTGAAAATGAAACACTCATTTCCTTTCAAATCGCTGTTCTCTCCACTCTGTCTGATGTTCTGCACTGTTTGTTTAATTACTATATTTTTTTTTTTACTGGTTACTTATTATTCTCTTGAATTTGTTCTGTTGCACAAATTCAGATAGATAGGAGATCCTTTTTTTTTTTTTTTGCAATGCTTATTACAGGGCTCTGGAAATAGAAAGCATTTAAAGACAGAAGTAGAATGATATTTTACCAATCTCTATTAAATATGCATGTCATTACCTTTGAAATATTTTGCACTTATATCTGGTAGAAGGTTCGGTAAGACTTCTATTGATTGGAATGCATGGAAACAAACATCTGGCATGTACAAGCAGTGGCCATGACTGGTAATCAAGTTCTGGACCAAAACCAGGTCAGCCAGTTCCTCAGTGATACTCTGCCACCCCTTGAAACTCATTACTATGACCTGACGTCCTAGGCATTTACTGTGTATAGACCACAGGCTCTTTGCAATGCTTCTCTCCTGGCTCTTGGGCAATTACACCCATTATATATATAAAAATATACCCCTTTCGTAATATTAAGAAGTTTTTCAGTTAGTCATTGCTATTAATAAAAGGGTTGTTTAATGTCACTGGAATTGCAGGTGCCATGCCAAATCTAATGTCAAGTTCTCTTTGAAAGTAAACATTGATCTTTCCAGCTCCAGATGGTTCTAAGTCCTATAGGTTCCTGGTTTGCCTGTCTATGTGGACAGTCTGACCCTGAGCTGAGCTGGATACCTAGCTTTTTCTCTGGAAGTGGGCTGTGAATCAATACATAGAATAGCTAGTTAGTATTTCTCTACTTTTCTTCTTGACAATCATTTATTGAAAGATTCTCCATGTAAACTATGAGAAATTTCCTATACACTGCTGTTCCCCATTAGAAAATTAGGCAAGTAAGCTTTTCAGAGAAAAGATGAGGAAGTCAGTGCAGGATTGAAATACTGGGTATGAAGCTTCCAGTATTTTCCTCCTCCTTTAGAGCAAATGAAACCACCCAGGGGTTCAGAAAGAGAGATAACCTCTCATTCAGGCAAGTGTGACTTCTAGGGGCACATAAGGCTAAAAACATACAATAGCTACCTGCTGAACACAGAGCTTAACAGAGCATCAGAGTGGAAAGGCTGAGAACGTGGATTCTGGAATGACACTACCTGGGCTAGAGTCGCAGCTCTGCTACTGACTAGCTGTGCCATCCAGGAAGGTGACAACTCATCCTTGTGTTGCTCATCCTTGAATGGAAGATTAGACTGAAGCTTATGTCACATGGCTGTTACGAGCATTGAATGAGTTAATAAATAACATATAAGGTATGTAGGCCAGCATCTGGCACTGAGTAAATGCTATGTAAGTGGTTAAGTTAAAAAACCAAAGAAAAGAAACAAAAAAGGAAACAAAAAGAAACAAGCTTCTTTTCAATGGCTTCAACCTTGCAGCACTGATAATCTTCTTGGAAAGAATAGCTTTATCTCTTTACAAAGATCCTGTAAATATCACCATTTGAGAGATGCTGAGGTCATAGAACGTAATTAAAACATGAAATATTCCTACCTTATTCCTCATTAGCCATCTTAAGAGCTATTTTGGGGTCACTAAAGTCTTACTTTTATCCAGGGTGTAGACAAGGAAAAATGATATGGGCATGTATTCTACAGAGCAAACTACTAAGAAGGACAGGCAAGTTATCTTATTCTATAAATGTGTATTTCAAGTGAATTGGTTCATTGAACTTTTTCTCACTTTCCAGCTACTACCACACAATCAAAGCGAAGAGGCCACTTCTCTAAGTGCCCCAAACAATACAAACATTACTGCCTCAAAGGGAGATGTCGCTTCGTGGTGGCCGAGCAGACGCCCTCCTGCGTGTAAGTGGAGAACCCTGAGACAGCAAGTAACGGGGTGCAGCATGGGGCCGCAAGGGGCTTGCCAGCACTGGAAAGTCTGAGCTAACCACGTCATGTGTAGGCACACAGTTCTGCCTGGTCCAGGGTCTGGACACTGTTTGGGGTGCTTGGGCAGCTACTTGTGGAGAAACTGACACATACTTTCCTCCTGAAATATGAGCTTGTGAGAAAGTCCAGATCTGCTTCCGGGCAGGGCTGTGTCTTCTGCTGCCTTAGGCAAGCCAAACTGATTCTGTCCAGTGTTAGGATAACTTTCAGGTTGAAAAATCCACCAGGTGGTTCCAATAGAAACAAATTCTTTTGGCATGTGTTGTGTGGTTTAAAGTTAATGTAAATATGAAGGAATTTCTGTCAAATTAAAAGTTACTTTTTTTGCAGGTGTCATTTAAGGGCAAGGAAATTGATTCTATTTATAAGATTCACAAAGGCTCTTTGCTATAGCAAACAGAAAAATTCTCTTTCTAACTATAGTAGATTAAGAGTTCACTTTTCATTTTACTCAGGCACAAACCTTTTTGCATTTTATAAATACTCACTTTCTTTTAAGCAGATGTGTCCCTGAGCCCTTTCCCCGGAGAGGAGCAAGGGGATTTTTAAAATATAATTTTGACCTAAAGTTCATAGAATGTTCATGTTAGTTTGTGTAGTTCTCCCAGTATATATATATTTTTTTCCTTAAGTATGTCTGAATAGTAGCAACAGCTTCTATTTAATTAGAATATTTAAGGGTTATGGACTTCATCAAAATTCAATTATAATTAAGTTTAATTTTACAAATAAAACATGTGGGTAATATTTAGAGAGAGATAGAATTGCTAGTGTAAAGGAATAAAGGCAAATGAGCCTAAGCATGCGCTGGAAGATATAAAGCTAATTAAAAATATATCATTTAATTGCTCATTGGCTTGGGAAACAATATTGAGTTTTAAAAATATAGATGACCTTTAACCTGGCACATTTCCTTACTGATCCCTGTGTCTGCAGACTGTTGTTCTTTAATATTGCTGCCTTCTAAAATCACAGGTAGTGTGGAATCGAAATCAATACAACCTTGTCCCTTTCAGTCAGAGGTTAAAATTCATTTCCTTGGTTCCATAGCTCCTCTAATCCTGGCTTAATCCTGAGGCCATATCTCTCACCCTATTCCTGCTGTTCCGCTAAAATTCGACATTCCATCCTGTGGGCTATTACACAAGCTCTTCTCACAGTCTACATAGCTTATTCTTAATGATGGTTTAAGGTGCAACTCAAACATCATCTCCTTCTGGAGCCCTGCCCTGACTTCTTCCCAGGCACACACTCGGTTAGGAGTTAGCTAACCTTCTCTGTCTTCCAGTCACATTCTAGGAATTCTCTTTTCCCCAGAGCTTAACTGTTTGTTTCTTTGAATGACCCATTTGTGGCTGTGAGCTCCTAAGGGCAGAGGGGTCACAGTTTATTTTTGTGTACTAAAACCACGTATGTGCCTGGAATTTACTAGGTGCTCAAGAAATGCTGGAGAAATAACTGAATGAACCCTCCTATCGTGGCCCATCCAATGCTTGTTGGTGTCAAAACCCAGGCCTTAATATAAAACAGGAACATCTTCTTACTGGTGGAATGACAGAAATGAATGGGAGGTAGAACAGCATGGGAGACAGGATAAAGATTTTGGAATCCAAAGGACCCTTATTAAAATTTATTTCCACACATTATAAGCAGTGCTAACAATGGCTCATTTACTGAGTCTTAATTTTATCATCTATAAAGA
Organism: Galemys pyrenaicus; assembly: GCA_019455555.1. Lineage (NCBI taxonomy): Eukaryota > Metazoa > Chordata > Mammalia > Eulipotyphla > Talpidae > Galemys > Galemys pyrenaicus. Next base: position 5,480,417 of record JAGFMF010011712.1, on the reverse strand, counting down.
GGGAAAGTGGTATCTTTCTCTGAAGTATTGAAAACTAAGCAAAATAATATGTTAAGTAAAAACACTTCTCATGACATTCAACACAGAGGAAATTTTCCATATGATGTACCATTGAGATGAGTGGGAGATGTTTAACCTATGCCTGATGTTGTAAGTGAATTCATGTAGCAGAGATTCAGGCAAAACTGTCCTGTCATTGGTGACTACTTACCTTAGGAAACCAGAAGTAAATCTTTTTGCTGGAGATCATAGAAGTTTGTGGATTCCTGTTTCTTATGTAAATAAAGCAAAAATTGTGTTACACATAACTCAAATTTTCTGTTGGTCTTCTTAATATTTTATTGGAATGGAGAATGTTGCCAGATACATAATTTTTATTTATTTATGCAACACAGTTTATTAAGCAGTGTTAGGTGTGATCCAGGGCGTGAACTTAAGTAGCCACTCTCCTGTTTTTAAATCACAGTCCCATTCACTTAACTTTTCTATACCTCAGTATCTCCATCTATAAAATGAGATCAATAATAATGCTTACCTCAAAGGTTGTTATAAGGATCAATTGGGTAAATACTTACAAATCTCTTATAACAGTGTCCACTGATTATTTCAATTGGTGATCCAAAATCCTGACGTTGCAGAGTCCTCAAGAGACAAAATATCTTAAAAAAATATTTAAAATAAAAGTTGTTTTAAATTGTTTGCTAGATCGCTTCTCGGCCTTTTGGCTAAGATCAAGTGTAAATTGTTTGCTAGAGTAAAAACTCACGTATTCAGTTTTTAATAAACATGTTTTAGGATCTGTCAGCCTTTGTCTCATGCGCTCCCATATCAGATACACATGCAGATTGAAAATGACCAGATGACATGTTAATTGTTTGATGAGAAGTAAAATACCGTAAGAGCATAATAACTGGCTATGTAAAGGCTTGATCTTCTAGTATGGCTCCATTGGGTTGCAACTTGCAGAAAGTACTGTTTTGGGTCTCTCTGATGGTGGAGGGGCTAAAGTCTCAGCACTATCAAGCTATGGCCACCCACTGCAGCATGAGCTGGATCTCTGGCTAGGGAGCTGACCCACATGGCACAGCAGATCTCTCCTGTCTCTCCTGTTGCTTCTCTCAGCAGTAGATCTGCCTGTTCTGCTCCATTCTGCCTCTGGTGAATCTTCTTACCCTCTGCTTCTCTGGCCTACATCCCAGATCTTGTGTGCATAAATAAATGAAAATAAATCTTTTTTCAAAAAAGAAGTACTGTTTAATGAAGAAATCAGTTAAAGCATGGCTAAGGAATGGAAACCAGAGTTTAAATTAGAAAAGCATTCTAAAAGAGCAGCAAAAAATTGCTATCTATTTAATAGGAAAAACTATTGTTTAAAAATGTCATATTTAGTAAATCTGTTAGAGAAACACTTAAGCTAATTGGAGGAAGCTATATTTGTAAGATATTATGACCTTAAAAAAATGCTCTTAAAAAATCTCCACACATGCAATTTAGTGATATTTTCTGCCCAGTTCCAGTCCTATGTGCAACATATTTCTGATATTTTAGGTATTTCTAAGCTCTCTTCATTTTATTGTGACCTTGAATGAAGATCCCTGGCTACCTGACTGTAAACAATGTTCCCTCATCATCCAGGGTCCTTTCGCTGGCTGTTAGTAGGTATCTTTGCTTTCATGGAGCCTCACCTTTCAATTGATGGTTCTGACTGAGCTTTTCTTATCTTTAAAGTATTATAACAGCTACATTTATGGCATTACAACATCTCTTTTCTTGAGAAGTACAGACTTTGTGGGATTTGACTGATTTAGCTCTTACCAAACACAAATGACTTGGCAAAACAAAACAAAACATCACCACTATCACCAGCAAAAATGAAGTTGTGCAGAAATTGTTTCCAGAAGCATAATTTCATCTTTTGAGATTTTAATGAAAATGCATATGACCAGCACCTCTTTGTGTTTTGAATGAGTCTGAGTAGAAACATGAACATATTTGCTACCACAAAGGTACTGATATTACAACACACAATTTTGATTTTAAGGTTTCCTCAGATCTGCTTTATTTACCATTTAAGCATCTGACATAATTCAGGAACTATTACCTTTGGTTTCCAAATCACTGAGCCTTCAGGTCCTTGAGTGTCAGTCAGTCAAGTCTTGACTTGATCAAATGCTTCCACACTGTAACCTCAAACTTGGGGCATCTGCTGAGTTGAGATGAATTCTAAGACTGTATTGATGGACAGTTAAGAGAATGAAGGAAGTGATGACCTCCCTTGGAGACCTGCTGATTTCTGGTCACTTTGCTTTAAGAAGGTCATTTAGAGGAGAATGAAGGGTACAATGTATTATTTTAATTTGGGAAGATGTGGTGAGAGTGACTATCAGAGCAACAGAAAAAAAAAAAAGCATGACTGAAGCGGTGACCCCTGCAAACAGTATGACTTAGAATTTATGGGTGGATGTTACAAAGAAACAAAACGAGGGAGGGAGGGAGGGAGAGAGAGAAAAAATCACATAGAATAAAGGCCTTTATGGAGTGTTCTAATTTGGACACAAGTCTATGAATTTTCACATATAAAACAGTATATATTTGTAAAAATTTTAGATTTGTAATAGTAGAGCATAGGCACTTTGAGACTATTTATATTGCCCTATGATGAAGTAGGAAATCCTGGGGAGTCTTGAAGTTCTTATCATGTGAAAGGTATCTTATTGTCCCCTCCCTTTCAAACTCAGAATCTAAAATTTCAAAATAAATTTTATTAAATTTGCCATCATCTTGCATATTTATATTAGACATATTTTTAATAATGTTCAAGTGATGACAGGTTTTCAGCAAAGAGAGTGAAGTTATTCATGAGCAATAGTGTAGTTTTTTTAAATGTTTCTTTGAAGAAATTGTGTCCTTTATTGTCCAAGAAATGAAGTGTTAATTTCTTAAAAAATATTAGATTCTTAAAATTATTGTATATTTACATTGTTGTTTTATTTTTCTTCTTGTTTTATTTTTATAGCTGTGATGAAGGCTATGCTGGGGCAAGATGTGAGAGAGTTGACTTGTTTTACCTAAGAGAAGATAGAGGGAAAGTTTTGGTGATTTGTTTGGTAGTAGTTATGGTAATTTTTATCATTTTGGTGGTCGGTGTCTGCATTTGCTGTCAGTAAGTATTTTGAAATTCATTTTAAGTAAACCTGAAAAAATCATATTTTGCTCATTTTTTTTCCTTCTTCCTCTTCTCCCTACCTTTACTCTTTTCTCTTTGCTTAGAGAATAAATCACATTTTCAAGGTTTGCCATCATTTATATTGAAGTATTTATTTGTAATAAAACTCACAATATATGTTTTTTGTCATTTTAATGAGCATATTATAATTCAAAATAAAATCTGCATAAATTTAACTAAAAAACAGGATCAGTGAAAGGCTGAATAGTAATCAACTGTATATATATATTTATGTATATGTCTACATACATGTATAAACACATATATAGATACACACATATATCTGTACATATATATCTACTATATATACATATAACATCTTTATCCACTTATCCATTGTTGGACACTTGGTTTGTTTCCATATCTTGGGGATTGTGAATAGTGCTACAATGAACATAGAGGTACATATATTTTTTCAAATTAATGTTTTCATGTCTTTTGAATAACTACCCAGAAGAGAGATTACTGGATCATGTGGTAATTCTATTTTTGATTTTGTAACCGCCATACTATTTTCCATAGTGGTTGCACCAATTTACATTCCCACTAACGGTGCATGAGGGTCCCTTTTTCTCCACATCCTTGCAAATAGTTATCATTTCTTGCTTTTATGGTCACAGTCATTCTAACTGGTATGAGATGAACTCTAATTGTGGTTTTGATTTTTATTTTCCCAATGATCAGCAATGTAGATCATCTTTTCATGTATCTTTTGGCTCTCTGCACATCTTCTCTGGTGAACTGTCTATTCTTTGGTGAAATACCCATTTTTTACTTTGGTTATATATTTTTTCTATTGTTGGGTTGTATGAGTTGTTTATATATTTTGGATCTTAAAAAATTGTCTAATATATTGTTCACAAATATATCCTCCCATTCAGTAGGTTGCCTTTTCATTTTAATGACGGTTTCTTTTACTATGCAGAAGCTTTTAGCTTAATATAGTTACTTTTATTTATATTCTTCTAATAGAGTAATTTTGAAATTTTTCATTATAAGAAAATTATTTTGTAACTGAGTGTAGTGATGAATATGAATGTATTATAGTAATCATTTCACAGTATATATATAATCATTATATATATAACATATATGTAATATATATAATATATATAATATATATAATCATTATATTTAAGATCTAAGATCTTAAATAGTGAGATGTCAGTTATACCTCAGTAAGATGAGACCAGTTGTTTAAAGTCTTATATGACTTAGACAAATAAGATTTTTACTCTCTTAAACTGTCTTATGACACAATAACTTTTAAAACTAAAAACAAAAACATTTTTCTTGGCCACATTAAAATAATAAAATTTATCTACAAAAGGTGATTACACTATTTCTCTTGTCTTTTTACTTTTCACTAGATAACCAACAATGACCTTTTCTTCTGAAACTCTGTAGCTTCCTACAACTCTCAGGTTAATTTCTTTTGGAAATCTACTATCTTTTTATCAGACGAGGACTCCCATAGAGAATACTAGAATGGCATCTTCTTAAAAGGCAGCACCTTATCTTGAAACAAGTCTAACCTAAATTACATTTACTCTGGTCCATGGTAGACACTGGAGGGAGGGTCTGTGGTTCCTTCTTATCCAGGTTGCTGCAAGAACAGCATCTGCAGAGTCATCTAGAGTCTTTGACTTTTGTCTCAGTTCTGCCATTAAATATCTTTGAGATCTTGAACAAATTTCTTAACATCTTTAAATTTTAATTGGATTTTCTCTGAAATAAGCCATGTAATCTGTAGTATTTCTTCTGGTTTGATTTTTTTCCTCTAGTTTATGAAAAAGGAGATTTTATAATGCTAAGATTGGGGTAGATCTGGGATATGATTTCCTTACATTAATTTTATTACATTACTTTTGAACAATAGTTTAAGGAAACTGTTTTGAAGTCCAGAATATCTAACACATGTTTTGACTGATGCATCTAGAAGCTTAATTGACATATCTAAAGGCTCCCTTCACTCTTTTGATCTTTTTATGGCTATTTTCATGTGCACTTTCTCTTGTTTCACACTACTTAATGTGTATCAGGATATTTTGTAAAATAACTTGGCCTGAAAAAATTCATTTATACTAACCAAACTCCATGAACAACAGATACCATTTTATTTCTATTTAGAAATTATACCCTGTTCACACTACTGCCTATAGAGCTATCATTTGAGACTAAACAAAGAGATGGGGCAACTGAGAATCTAAGAATATTTAAGGAAAATGGGAGCCTATATATTTTGGTGTAGAAATGAAGTCATAGGCCCTCTTAATGATTCATTTTGTGTTCACATGAACTAACAGGCACATTTTAATACTTTATTTCCTAAGTCCTCTTAGGAAACGCCGTAAAAGGAGGAAGAAAAAAGAAGAAATGGAAACTCTGGGTAAAGATATAACTCCCATAAATGAAGATATTCAAGAGACTAGTATTGCTTAATGGTAAGTGTGATAAACTTGGTGAATGAAAAACTATTCAGGTGACATTTATCTGGTGAAATGGGGCTTAACTGAATCTAGTAAATCATTGATTGGAACTTGATTATGTTTTAAAAGTCTAAAAATTGACATTTTCCCATAAAATCTGAAAACAAATGAAAGAACTTCTTATATCTTTGTTTTGCATGTTACCATAAAGATAGGCATCTCAGAGAGGACTTGTATACTTTTTCTGTTGTACTGGGATCAGCCTGTTTTCTAATTCCACATGGTGGTGGTATCTATTTTACTTCCCCTCCCCCTCATTTTTGGGCAGAAGAAAGAACTATTTTCATTTAGATATCTTATATCAGAAGGTAAAAACAATGTTTTAATAATAACCACATGTATTGAGCATTTACCATATGCCAAGCACTGTTCTGTGCTCTTTAAATGTTGTATCAGTTAAGATCATAGCAAGACTCACAGATCTTCTCAGATGATACAATCACAAGATTTTGATGAAGAGGCTGGGAGGGCAAGGTTGAGGGAATCCTCAGAAACTTGAGGCTTTTGGAGTCTAGCTATAGCAAGAGACCTGTGCATCCAAAGTCTGGAAAGGTTGGAGGAATTGTCACCTTGTCACTGAGAGGCTCCTCTTCCCCCTGCCTACAGGAGCTATAGTTGTAGACAGAAATAGCCACCACCTATGTAACTGAAGACCACCTATGTAACTGCCAGTTCAGGTGAGCCAGCACATTTTCTTCATCTTAAGCCATCTTAACTGGGTTTGATGCTGCTATAGTCCAAAAGTACCTGGCCTGGTTACGCTAGTTTACTCCTGGGGCTGTCCTCTACCCTGTTCTGTGTGTGCTTCTGAGGACTGATGGACTTTCCATAGCTCTTTGAGCAGTAACAAAGACTCTCCTTTCTCAGAAACTCCCAGCAGGACAATGGGGTATCTAGGAATTGCAATATTCTTCTAACAATATCAGGATGACTCTAAGGAATTGAAAGCAAAATATGGGCTCCAGATTTTTTCTTAGCTGTATATTGCATTTATTTCAATGGTATGTCCTTTCTCTGTTTTATTTTAATTCCTACAGGCTACAAAGTTACCTCCAGACTGGCTTGCTTATTTGAAAATGGACAGACTGGGTCTCAGGAAAACTGCTAGCTGAAATGAATTTGAAATAATGTATTTACTTTTTGCTTATAAAATTTGTGTTGTTTGCTATTGTTTTTATAATAATAATAAATAATGTTATTATTTTTTAGTAATTGGGGAAAATCACCCAATTAAGAAGGCGAGTTTTAGCAGATTCCCAAATTAAGTTTTGTGACCAGGGTTACTAGTCAAAAAAGAAAAAGAGGAAGGAGTTTAGACTTTAGGAGTTTAATTAGTAATAAACATTATTGAACACATAACATGTGCTAAGAGTTTGAAATATATTATTTCATTTAATCCTTGCAAGAACCTGTGAAGCACATATTTTGATTCTCATTTTCCATATATGAAAACAGACCCAAAAAATTTAAATAAGCTACCCCAGATTTATAATTAGGAACAGGTAGAGTTGAAACCAAGATTAACCCAAGTTCAGAGTCTGTCCTTTTGGCCACCGTCTCTGCTAATTTTATAATCCCACATTTTATACTGAATTATGTTTTACCATGACCCAGATTTTGGGGTCATTTTCTACAGAAACTCAGAATGCAGTCTTGGCCTGTCTACCTTTACCTTCAAGCTTTCGTAGCATTGGCTTTTTTCTTTTTTTTAAATATACTCTCTCTCTTCCCTTTTTTTAAAAGATTTTATTTATTTATGCATACAAGAGCTGAGGTATAGGCCAGAGTTGCGGGTGGGATAAGAGGATTCACCAGAGACAGAGTGAAGAACACAACAGGCAGATTGACTGCCACACACTGTTGAGGGGAGCAATGGGTGAGACAGGAAAAATCTGCTGCACCATGTGGGTCCCCTCCCTGGCCGGGGATCGAACTCGTGCTGCAGTGGCTGCGGGAGCCCCACAGTGTGGCACTCAACCCCTTGCACTACCAGGGAGGCCCCATAGAATTGACTTTTAACATTTATTTATTTATTTATTTTGCTCCTGTATAAATTCTCAGTGACATGAATAAATTCTTACATTTTCAAAGCAAACAGGTAGAGTAATGATAAAAATGGAAAGTAAATTCCTGTCAGTCCTCAAGCCCAAGAACCTAGGTAAATGTTAATGCTCATGAATGCATAAGTAATAGCGCCAGAAGAAGCTGTTTATTCCAAGGTAATGACTAATGACAAGATACTAGAGTCCAGGTTGAGCCCGGTTGTGGATATATTTCTTCATTTTGTTGTGCGAAAACTACCTGTAATTGCTTTCAGGTAAGTTTAGTGCAATGAAATTATGACTGTAATCATTTATTGCTTGGGAGCATCTTGCCAAATGTCCCTTCATCTCCATATATATTTAATAAAGACTTTAAAACCTGAAAAAGCAAATCTACATATGGTCAATATTCCACAGACTGCGGCTTTTTTCGTTGACTGGGCAGATCATTTACAAACACCAATGGGAGGTGTCTCGATGCTATTGTATGTTGGTGTTTTTGCTGATCAACCAGTTTCTTTTCTGGGCTCTTTGTAAATTTTATGTACAGTGTAGACTCTATACACAATGTGTAGCAGGGAACCCAGACGAAAGGTCGAGTAGTATTGCGCCGTCTATCACACAGAATGTTGAAAATGAGATGGAAGCTGTGCTTACACATAACACAGAGAGAGCTCCCAGGTCAGTAAGAATTAGGTCGAACAACTGAGCATTTTATAGATTTGTACTGTCTCCTGTTAATGACCATCCTTGAAACAGGATCGTTCCAGCAGATTTATGTTGTAGATGCTCCACTTTTAAGTTTCTGGGTTTACATAGGCCTTTTCTCTTCCTCAGCTTCCTTGCTACTAAGAGGGCTTTACAAATGCTTCTTAGAGCATTTAAAAAGAAAACAAATCCTGAATACTGTCAGTAATTCCGAACCAAGTTCGGCTAACCAGTGGAATCGCTGAAGTCAATTCATGCTTGAAGATTTTGTTCACTAAAATACTAATAGTATCTCTGGAAATTTAGTAGGTCTAGTTTCAGGGAAAACCTGAGGTTTCTAAAACTTCAAAATGCAGTTTCTAATTGTTTTACACATACTAAATAACCTTGTTTATGTAAACTGTTGATACTATCTTGTAATAAAAAATTTATTTTTAAAGCAAAACAAAGTTGTGTTCATTTGGAAATTTTCTATTGGTACATGAGTTATTAATAGAAATATATTTGAATAATATTACTTTAAAAATTTTATATTTTATAGTCTACTATTAGCAAATTTTAAATTCTTCACTTAGATCTTATGTTTTCCTTACAAGCCAAAAATTGTGGTGTGTGATAGACACCTATGGGATTATCTGACCAAAATCAAGTCATATATTTGAACCCTACCCTCAGCTGCATTTGGGTGAGGACTTAATAAAGTTGGACCAATTCCAGGGGGGTGGGGAACATAAGTGAAGTTAATACCTGATCTCTTAGGGTATAAAATGTACATTTTGGAGCTATTAGAACTTTTGCTCCATGTGAACCAGAAAAAAAAAAAGGAAGCTGGTCAGAAAAGAACACAGGTGAAAAGTGAGATTTGGGGCAGTCTAAGTCCCCATTATGTACATTTTCAAAGTCTAACCTCATGCCATCTTGTCCTCTGGCTCCAGGAGACATGGTAACATCTTTATAATTAATTTCTCATGTGCCCTAAACTACTTGTTTTTGGGTCTCTGTAACCTAGAGCCTAACCAAATCTGGTGCATCATGACATTGTGGACAGTTTCTTAAAGGGGAATTAGCAGTGTCTGGGAAACAAAATATTAGCTTATGTTTTTCAAATAGTGCCTTCAATTGTATTAGAGGAACATTTCTAGCAACAATTTTGTTTTCACTACACAGACATCAAGGCAATGATTGCAGAGGAGCGTTGCAAGGGATCGGAGACACCAGCAGATGTTGTTCAGGCACCTTCTGTATCCTCAGCACTGTGCTACCCACTGTGATGAAGGCTAAGGAGGAATAAGACATGGTCACTTAAGGAACTTAGAGTTTAGAGAGAGAAACACCTACTTACTGCTGACTTCAATACAATATGCTGCTCTGAGAGTCAGACTTAAACATCTACGAAGGAATTGTAGAACATTCTTGAAGGAAATTAGGTCTGTACTGATGACTGGTTCTGAGGAAGTACAGCTATTTCTTGGACCCCTGTCAAATTCTAAAGAATTTCTTGAAAATCTCTAGCAGTGGAGGGACCTGCAGGAGTTGCTACAAGGGAATAAGAGAAGGTGTGAAATCAATGATTCACGCCTTGTTGAGACTGTCTCAACACTATAGAATAGACTGTGGGATGAGAGCTGAGGTGATGTTAGATTATTAAGTGATAGACTGAGATGGGGAATAGCACTTAATTTCTTTTCTGGAGTTGATTACTTGGGCCTTTCACATTTTTCAATCTATGCCTTTACCTACGTAGTAAGCAAGTTACATAGAGAGCAGAGTAAAATAATTTGTTATTTGAATAAAGCAACTTTTGAACAACAAAGTCCAGGGAATGTTTTAGTGCTTATAGCTATAAGAGGAAGCTATATCTTAAGGAGAACTTTATTTTAGTATTACCTACATGTATTTTGAGATCGTAAGCATATTAAGATATAATTATCATTCATTCACTTGAAAATATTAAGTAACTATCAAATGCCAGGTATTTTAGGTGATAAGATGTTGTCAGTGAACAAAATGGTTAAGGAAAAATCATGACTTCCTGGAGCTTATATTTTAGTAGATATAATCTTTCATGACCTGGAATGTAAAGCAATGCCTATCCAAGAAATTGTACTGTTCAGAGGACCTTGCCATTAGACTTTTAGCTGATACACTGTTCTGGAGCATGAAAGTCAAGATGAGCATTCACAGAACTCAATTATGGTAGGATTAACAAGTTTCCCTTGACCTTGACATTATTTACATATTTTAATAATGATGATCAAGGACAAAAAAATGTATAGCTATGTCTCTATGCTGTAAATATCTTGATTTACACATTATTTTTGCAATGGTTGATATATATGAGTGCTACATTAAGGCATCTGCATTTCTTCAAGGAATCCTCAGTGCTTCAAAGCATTTTTCTGCAAAGGAACCTGTTCCCACATGATCATCTTTGGCAGTCAAGCCTTAATGCCAGAACGTAACGTGCAAATAGATTATTCTTGCCTCTTTGCTAATGTTACTGGATCCTGGGAATGTGTATCTTACAATAACATCTAGTTGGCAATGCTATGAACTCATTCTTCCTCAGGACTTGTTAGCTCTTGGTGTTGAGAGTAGTCTGAAATTCTATTTTAGGTAATTAAACTACATACCTCCAAAAACTCTATCAACAGTTATTGTAAGAGATAAATTATTAGGAATGTCTCTGCTATTGGAAATAGCAGATACTGAGGTATGTTTAATCAACAGTTACAGTAAATACTTGTCTTATAAAATAAATATTAATGAAGCGTACATTTTAAAATACATTTTTCTGTTTCATTATTCTTGCTTATATAAGTTACAAAAATAATAAATGTACAGCAGAGGTACTCAAAGAGGTGCTGTCTTCTTTGATTTGTTTAAAAGAAGTCAAATAAACATTTTTCACAAACACAGAACCTCTTAATGTTGCTGACTGTGGCAAGTGTAATTATTCTTGTAAGATAGCCACAGAATATTAAATTATTTTGAGACTCTGTGAGCCAAGCTAGATAACTATTTGCTGTTTTCCAGGTTGTAGTAGGACGTGCAAGAGAATATTTACCTGGCTTACTCTCTAAGACCATTTTTAGAATAGTGGGATGTGTAAACTGATTTTAATAAACCTGTTTCTAACGTTATTTTTAACACCATAGGAACATTTGTTTATGCAGTGAACCAGAAGTAGCAATTCTAAAATAGTCATTTAGCCCAGTACTTTTGTTTGTTTGCTTGGTTTTGTTTGTTTAACTCTTAGAGTAGAGGTGACAGTTTGGGTACTGCACCCCCACCTCTTTGTGTCCTAATCCAACTGCACCTCAAATAGCTGAACTGTTAACCAGACCAGAGCTTCTGATCATTCTACAAAAGGCAGAAGGATGAGGGAAACTTACTTCTGAAGCATCACAATGCAAAGGCTATGAGTGTAGGGTCTAGATTCGGAGGGATCTGGGCTTCAGCTTCAGATCTGTCACTTACTGAAGGTCCTAGGCTAATTACTTACCCTTGTAGTTCCCATCCTGAGGTGAAAGCAGATAATACATAGGGTGGGTTGAGAGGATTAGATGAGATGTCTGCAAAAGGCTTAGGGCAGCATTTGGAATACTTGAAACATTTTTTTTAATGTGAAGATTCAGTTATTGTTAGAATTATTATTAAGATCAGTAATAAGTGGTGATGATGAGAGTTGTCATCATAGAAAACAAGGAATTCTTTCATGAAGCTGAGTCAGTGCATTGATTCAGTGAGAGTTCTCTGTATTTTTTTTAAGGATTTATTTTTATTAATGCCTACAAGAGCTGGGGTATAGGCCAGCGGTGCGGGGGGTGAGAGGATTTGTCAGAAACAGACTGGGGAACAGAACAGGCAGACTGACATAAATACACTGTTGAGGGGAGCCAAATGAATGATTAATGTGACTATCTGGTTGACAAATCCTTGAGCATTTTAAAAAGTGAAAACCTGGGCAGGAATAAGAAAAGGATTCTGTAATAACCAACTGATTGTGTTTTGTTTGCTTTTAAAGTCACCCTTTCAGTCGTGTATAACAGGCTTAGCGGGTGAGACTGGAGAGAGGTCTGCCTCACCACATGGGTCACCTCATGGCTGGGGATCGAGCTGTGGACAGCCCCATAGTGCTCTGTTCAACCCTTTGTGCCATCAGGGAGAGCCCTCCCTGTATTTTTAAGGATTCATGATCTCTATGGAAAGAAATGTCTTTCAATTCTAACTGGAATAAACCATGTTTAGGTAAAGAATTCCAACTCAGTAAAAAACTCTATGAAAGTTCCACCTTCCTCTCCCTTTATTCTTCCTATCTCCCCTAATCCTTTGTGGAGAAATTAAGGAACAGTTGCAATGAGAAAATTAAGGCAAAATAATTACAATGTTAATGAAGAATAATTAGAATTCTTATAATTTTTATATTATGCTGAAATAGGCTAAGTATTTTTGGATTAGAGTTGAGCTTTATTACTTGTGTGCTCAATATCACTGGAACTGTTGAAATTAGCTTGGGCGAATGACTAGAAATAACCTCTCAATGTTATTTGCAATGTTCCTGCACAGTAAGAGTTATTATACCATTTACTACATGATAAACCTAAAGCTCAGGAAGCTTAAGTGTTCTGCCAAATAACATGACTAGTCAGTCATTGTCTTTTGCCTCTGCACTTTTGTATCTCAAACTTTGAAAGGCCATTAAAATTATCTACCTTCCAAATGGAAAGAAACAAAAATTGGCCTGGACTCTGCCATTTAGCCAAATGAATGACTAATGTGACTATCTGGTTGACAAATCCTTGAGCATTTTAAAAAGTGAAAACCTGGGCAGGAATAAGAAAAGGATTCTGTAATAACCAACTGATTGTTTGCTTTTAAAGTCACCCTTTCAGTCGTGTATAACAGGCTTAGCTATCTTTCCTTAATTCTGTTAAAATATATGAAAATAGAAAAATGGAACATTGAATAAAAAATACAGACTGAGCTAAAGAGCATGCACCTAATTCAAGGCACACATAGTCTACCTGCTCTTATTGGATAGTATCTACTTTGGTGGGGCCAAAATAATCTTCAAACCATAAAGGAAAGTGTTTGGCTGCCTCTGAAGCTTTTGCAATGAGCAAAGATTTACACAAATAGATGTAATTTAAAACACATTTATTGAGACCAAAATTAATTCCATATTGCTAGAATTTCTTAAATCAATAGAACTTCAGTAATTCAGAGCCTATTAATCAGGAATTTGTCACCATTCAGGCACAAACTGGGCCAATGGTTACCTTCACAATAATTAAGAAATTGTATTTTTAAAAATAGATGAGATAGCAAAGTTGCAAATGTTTGTATTACACTGAAAATTACACTTCAGCATCAGTATCATTGTTTTTTTGGGGGGGGACTGACACAGTAAAAAAATGTGTAACATTGGTTTACATATTTTAAATTCATCATTTTTATAACTACTCTCAGATTCTAATTCAACGTTTACTAAAAACTGACAATGGCACACAACATGAATATTCTAAGCGCAGGGAAGGTGGAGGGGAAAAGATGAGACTGTGCATTTTTCAGTAGAAAAGACACATTCACAATAACTCCAATAAAAAGCTGAGGGCTTCATTCAATCATTCAGTGAAAATTCAACATCTCCTGTATGCATAGTGCCAAGAGCTCAGGATAAAAGGATGAACTAGGTTTTGTCCGTACTCCTAAGAATTTTATTCTTTAGCAGAGAAGAGAAGGCTTAAACATGTACAAATAATACCTTGCTAGGATAGCCTAAGAATTGAAGGGATTAGTGAACATTTCTCAGAAAGGAGGCATTATCTAGACCTGGAATAATGGGTGGGGTGTGATAGGTAAGTACAGGTAGACATTCAGTGGGGCCTCTCTGGTGGCGCAGCAGGTTGAGCACAGCACTGTGAAGCATCCAAGGCACAGCAACGCAAGTTCAATCCCTTGCCTGGGAGGGGACCCACATGGCACAGCAGACCTCTCCTGCCTCAGCCACTGCTCCCCTCAGCAGTGTATTTCAGTCAGTCTGCCTTTTGTGCTCCCCACTCTGGTGAATCCTCTCACCTCCCATGATTCTGGCCTGTACCCCTGCTCTTGTATGTATAAATAAATAAATGAAAAAGAAAGAGAAGGTATTCAAGCACCTGGGTTAATGAAAATTAAAGCATAGAAGGGTGTATAATTTTTTGAGGAAGGGTGAGTATGCTAATTAAACTAAGTCTCTAAGACAATCCAGGAAACAATCTGACATGACGCTCATATCTACAATGAATGAACATGACAAGTCAGTCAAATACAAAGTCGACTTCCAAGCAGAGTGACTCACTGGGTAACCTTTAGAAATTCTATGGTCAGGGAGGGGATGTGATGCCAATTTAATGCCATGTGGAGTGTACCATAAAGTACAGACATTATGTAAATTGATATCCCCAAATACTAAGAGTTGTCAATAAGGATGTGCAGGGCATATTGTAACCTGGGACCAAAGGAAAACTGTGCACCCACCACATATACTTATCAAAAGATCCTCTTATATTTTGAAACAGGTAAAAATGTTAATGAGAGTTATAAAATAAGACGTGGAGTTTTGTGTGTGTGTGTGTATATATATACATATATATATAATTTAATATAACATCTAAAGACCTGCATTGTCCACTCTTCACATGCCATTGTCAACCCTCATAAATTTACCCTACTGAGAACCTGATGGTCAATGAGTGGGGAACGGCAGATAGATTGGAAATAACTGTATTCATTGCATAATAACACAAGATTGTAAAGTAAATAGCCACTGCTTTTCTTTATAATTTTGACATTTTGTTCATCATGAACTTTTTGATTTGTTGAGGAGTTTTGATTGGAGAAGTTTTGATTTTTTAGAAGCATCTCATTATACATGATTTATCTTGATTCCTAAATTCCATTGACTGGCAAACCCTTAAATTTTGGGTCAGAGTTGGTGATAACCTTCCTCTCCTCACTCTAACCCCTGCCTTTTTGACAAAAGGCATAGGAGCAGGCTAAAGTTGGCAGGTTCTACATGGAATTTTCCACAAATAAAAATCTCTACTTAAACTTAATGACATTTATATTTTGTTATTCACACTAACAGAGATTTTATTATAAACAGTTTTGAACTGAGGTAAGTATACTAGTGATATGACTGGGAAAATCACATAAATAGACTGAGGCCCAGTTTCTTAATCTGTAAACCTGATTTAAGAATGCTACTCTACCACACATTGGTGTGAATGTAAATGTAATACTGCTGGTGAAAACCCCTTGTCAAGGTCAGCTTTCTGGGCTTAGTAGCCACCTGTATAGCTCATATAATGATGATGGCCCCACTCTTGAGATTCTTCTTCCTTTTTTTTTTTTTAAGATTTATTTCTTCATTCATATAAGGACTGGGGTATAGGCCAGAAGTGTGGGGGTGGTGAGAGGATCCACCAGAGACAGAGCCAGGAACAGAACAGGCAGACTGACCGAAACACACTGCTGAGGGGAGCAGCGGACGAGACAGGAGAGGTCTGCCGCGCCATGTGGGTCCCCTCTCTGGCCGGTGGCAGGGATCAAACTTGTGCTGCAATGGCTGCGTTTTGCTTTGTAGTGCATTGCTTAACCCACTGCACCACCAGGGGAGGGCCCACACTCTTGACATTCTTAATAATATTTGAATGAGGTGTTCAGCATTTTCATTTGGTTTTTGGCTCTGTAATTTATGAAGTCAACCCTGGCCTTGGGACAGTACCTGTGATAGAGTGGGTGCTCAGACAGCATTGATGGACCTGGCTATACTGCAGTCAACTTGAGGACACATGTTTACTATATTTACCCTGTGCTCATCACATAAGAATGTGAAGACTTAAAGAAAAATCACAACGTTGCATTAGTTGTGTCTATTTAGGGACCACAGAATGGAACAAAAAGAGATAATAGATAGCAGTTAGAAGGTTGAGTGCTAAACAATTGTATTTTGGAAAAGACAAGCTCCCTCCCACTTTTTGAATCTCCACTAATCTTGGAAGATAGACCCAATCCCAAAATAAGGGTCTTCATACCCTCAGAATTCTAGCACCATCCATTAGGAGTGGATGGTCATGCCATCTAACTGATGAGTCATGCCAAAGTAGCCTGCTCTAAGGCAAGTAGCTGCTTTAGTTACCTCCACTCTATGGGTGAAGCACAGCCATCAACATCCGTCTTTAAAACAGATCACCATTCCTTATCCTTATAGGTATCCGTAGCCAGAACCTTCTAGGGTTGCCAAGCCTCAGAGGGACCACAATTTACTGGTTTTGATTCCTTCCTCCCTGGCCCCCTTGCAGTTCCTGGCAGTAATGTAACAGAGTTACTTTCATTTTTTTTTTCAACATCCTGAACAAATAAAGTCCATTTATTTCATTTTATTGGGTAATAACATGGAAAAAAAAAAGGAAAAAAAAAAAGAAAAAAAATCTTGCTTATGATTCCATCAATTTGGTTCCTCATTCCTCTGGCAACTTTTCCTTTTTCAGTGGTCCAGCAAAAGCTGACAACCAAAATGACTGAACATCATAAAACTCTGCCTACTCCAGGAAGGAGGGAAAACACACTATGTTTTCTGGAGCAGCAAACCTGCCCAATATTAGCTAACAATGCAATTTTATTTTCCAATGGGCCACTGTAGAGTCAGAGAAAATTGTCAGGCTTTTCCACCCTCCAGTCACTGGTGTCGATGATGGACACTTGTGGTCCTGCACGCATGCCTGAAGGTGGGCATCTCAAGTAGGGTGTGGGCATGCGCAAGTGGGCACATCTGGGCTGAGACACGCGGTGTATAAGGGTGGCATCACAAGGATGCCAGGAGAGGAAAGAAAGAGGAGAAAGGCAAAAGAAGCAGCAGTAGGAGCAGAGACTAGAGAGCCGAGAGAGTGTGATTCTCCAGGGGCTAGGAGGCCTGCCAGCCTCCTGGCCCCCAGGCCTACTCTGCCTGCCGTATACCTGGTCACCTCTGATATAATGTAATTAAAGCCTAAAAAAGCCAGGGAGAGCTTTAGGACTCCTCCTTTACTCGTCTGCCAGAATCATTGAGAACTTGCTCCATGCCCTCATGCCACCACAGCTACCCAGTGGCATCCTCAATAAATTATCCTTCTCCATAGGATGAGGCAGAGAGAATTAGATACTGCATTAAGAGTTGTCATGTAGCAAGTTTCTTTTATTTTATTGAGATATAACTGAACAATAACATTGGAATAGCTTTAGGTATACAATGTAATGATTTATATGTATATTATATGTATAAATAATCACCACAGTAAGTTTTATTAACATCAGTTACCATACATAATTACAAACTTTTTTCTTGATATGAGCACATTTAAGATCTACTCTCTTAACACCTTTCAAGCACACAATATATTATTAATTGCAGTCACCGTGCTATATGTTTTGTGCCCAGAATTTAATTTAATTTTAAGTTTTGTATCTTTTGACCACCTCCACTCAGTTCTTATTTTATGATGTGTGTGTGTGTGTTTACTTTAGAGTGTATTTTTAGCTTCCTAGAGGGAAATTCAATTTGCAATCAAGGCAAACTTTTTCACGGGGAGGGGGTTTGTGGGGGAGGAGGGTCCCTGACTATATGAGGTGTTCTGAGTAATCTTATAGCCCACCCTGATAAGTAGGTGAACCTATGACCCAGAGACAGGTGAAACTCATTCTCTCCCTGTTCCAGGTGCTTCCTTACCTTCTTTTTCTTAAAGCAAGTCTGGACACCTCTACAGCATACCCGTTTCATCTCTGAAGAGATGTCAGTGATTATTCCCAAACTGCTCCTCCCAAGAACAGGTAAGGAGAAATTTGGATTTAATAGGGAACATACTAGACATTCTGAGGGACTCTCGTGCCTAACTCTCTTCTCTTTTAGCCTCCACAGTATTCTCCCTTCAGGTAGTCTCCCTCCTCCCTGTTTCCTGGAATCAAAATTCCTTCTCCTAATTAAATCTCAGTGACTTCAAGTCCTTTTGGCATCTCACAAGACCAGCAGCATAAGCATTCAATGCTTGGCACCACAAAAGGCCACCAAAACCGTTTTGATTCTCACATTAAAATGTCCTGTGTGGTCATTTTAATGTGAGAATCAAAACGGTTTTGGTTTTGTAATATGTTGTATTTGGGTATGTGAAAGAGGGAAGAGTTTAAAAAGACCGATAGTTCAAAATGAACAGACAGTTTGGAAATATAGCTCATGTTGCAATTAACTGAGATATAGGTTAGAGGAGGAGGAGGAGTAAGCTGGTGGTAAAAGATGGGTGAGCCTGTAAAGGTAATGACTTTGCTTTTAACACTTTTAAAAACTTAGATATGAGGACTCTAGTCACCTTTTTTGGTAAAGCAGTCAGTAAACAATTTGGAATGTAGACCTAGATTTCAAGAAAAATCCAGGTCAAGAAAAAGATGAGCCTAGAGCAGGGGAAAAACATAATGAAATACTAGTTATAGAAGAATCTTCCAAAAGTATTGGAAATGGACTAAAGGGTCTGGTGCCAAGATCTTCAGGAGAAGCTGGGAGGAGGTGCACTATCTTGTGCGAAAATCATGTAAAATTGTGTAGAATAGGAGTAAAGCTTGGATCCACTTCAAAGTAAAGAAATATCAGGAAGTGACTTCAGATGCAGTAGGAAATATATGAGAATGGAAGAGGCAGAGGTATATGTGATGCTGTGAGCAAGGGAAACTGAAACATTGAAATGCTGTGTTATTGACAGCAAGACAAGAACAATGTGAAGTGGGAACTGACTTTACAAGAGAAGTTGGTTTCCACTATTTATTTATTGAGCTTCAGGTTGGTTGCCTATAGAACACCTATGTTATCTTATTAGTGAAAGCAACATAAAAATTACACCAAGGATTAAAAATACAGATTTACAAAGGGGTAGGACCACAAGAGAATGATATTTCTGAAGGCATGGATATAAAGCAACAGTTCTAGTACTTAGAGGTATTGTGAGCTCCTTGAAAAGAAATGCAAATTTGTGTATCTCATAAAATAAATGCAACTCACATTCCAAACTGGTTGTGCAGGGGAAAAAAATCTAATAAATAATTTAGTCCATTACTAATTAGTTTTTTCTCACCTGATTGCTCATATGCTACTAAGTGGGAACACAAACCAATTAAATATCTAATCTAGTTTAAATTTAGCCCAACTAATAATGTAGAGTCCTTTCTAGAAATTTCCTGGATTCATTGGAATGTAAAGCTCAGGCTTTCAGAGTCTCCATCTTACTAAGGTGAAGTGCAAGGAATGAGGAAAGGGATTTATGTCTCATGTGGGTCTCTGGATTGTTGGTTTCTGCTGTTATCCAGAGGTATGCCCTGGTTCGCTGCAGTATGTGCTGCTGCCTTTGATGCTAAACATGGAGGCAGGTGACCTCATGGTCTTGCTTTTGACTCAGCTATTATCCCAGAGAAAAATGATCACCCCAGTTTAGCTAATTTCATGTCTGTTATCTCATTGACTTCCATCCCTTCGTTCTCCATTTGGCCTCTGATCCAGTGGTCCATCACATTTCACGTCACTGTAGCAGGCCACAGTATAGCGTGTCTGGTTCTCAACTCAGTATCTGGACAAATAGAAACTGATACATGCAGGGCAACTAAGCTTATTGGTTGGTATACCTGGTGATCTTGATCAGGGAAGAGTGGTTATTACTCAGTGAGGTAAAAGGAGAAAACCAAAATTTTAAATCAAAATCAACTTAATACATATTCATGTGCATTATTCCTGAGTTGAAAGTCCATAGATTTGTCAGCCCCTCAGAGTGATCTGTTATGCCCTCAAGCATTGTTAAGGACTGCCACAAAAACTAGGTGGAAAGTTTGGGCAAAACCTTGAAGGAAACTTTCTTAAGGCAGGAAAAAGGGACCAGCCATGGAATAGAAGTCAAGGACAGAGATGAGGTATGAAAACCCAGAAAATATGAAAAGTTCCATGTGAGAAAAATGAAAGGAAAAGAGGGAGGAAGCTAGCAGAAGAGGATGACTTATGGTGACATGTGTCACAAAGAGGAGAGCAAGAAAAAGCCAGAGGTTTCAACAAGTCAGAGGTTCCAACAAGTCAGAAGCAGTGACCTGTTCTCTAACTGACATAGAAAGTTGCCATGTTCCATCCAATTGCAGATAATCCCACTCAGAATGAAGCTTGTGAAATTTAGTTCAGTAGATGACAAAGTATGCCACCAGGTCAACTACAATAGAGAAGCTGGAGGAAGTATAGAGTTGAGACATTAGTGGTGATGGTGGACATGGTGGGACAGGGTGGGGAGGATGATTTAAGTTGTGGATGCACTAAGATGGTTTGCAAATGATTAGCTAGGAAGACAAGGTCAGGATATCTGAGCAGTCAGGGCAACAGGCTCCTTGTATATGTCTCCCATTTAACTGGTTGAACTGTAACCTCTTTGCATAACTGTACCATGCTGAATAATCTGACATGTAGTGTTTCTCATGGAATGAGATTCTCATGGAATCTAGAAAGGAAGAAATCAAGTAGCCAGCATTTGTCAGTGTTTATCCAACATTGTACAAGGTCAGGTTTCTGAGTTCTCAAAGGATACTCTATCTGTGAACACTGAAGCATCTGCTTCAGCATCTGCTTCAGCATCTGCTTCAGCATCTGCTTCAGCATCTGCTTCAGCATCTGCTTCAGCATCAGCTATAATCTTACAATCCTATAGCATTTGTTACAATCTTAACATTTCAACCTTCTTTTCTACATTGCACTGCAGGTCAGAGACCTGGAAAATTATTTTCCAAAATCCTTTTCCTCTTGTAGGTCTAGGTAAGAAACTTTGCATTTGCATAAAATTCACAAGGTGAAAGAAGGAGAAGCTGTATTGTTCCATGGTAGTTGTACACTAATAATTATTGGGGAAGAGGACAGAATAAGGTTTGCAGTGGTTTCCAAGCACATTCCTGAGACTCATATGCTTCTAGCTATAGCCTTTCTGACCTTTGATTCTCTAGCTCACCCAAGCTTTTGTGCATCTCTAACCTATGGAAGTAAAACCTTTCTACATGAAAAGTCAAGGGGAGGTCTGCTTCCCTGCTGGAACCCAGAAGGAGGTAGTAAAGCAACAGAAATGCTAAAAAAAAAAAAAAAACCCAAAACAAACAAACAAAAACTACCTTTAAATGAATACTATCACTATTCTTTAATATTACTGGAATTGCTATTATTATTTTCCAGGCATGTTGATGCCAAGAGGTTGTACTCTAATATTTTCCTATCCATTCACTAAAAGAGACATTGAGATGAGAGTGGGGGGGGTACAAAATAATTTATCTTATATCCCTTATATTCACTGGGTTCTTCTCAGGCTGGACAAGTAATCAAAACATCAGACCAGGTGGCAAAGGAAAAACAATGACTTTACTGGAATACTTATGGAGAATGCATGTGGGTGTAGTTCTAGAGGAAAATGGAATAGATCAGGAATATTTATCTTGTGGTTTTGGACCTGGGGCATCAAGTCAAAGAGCGGGAGACTTAAACAGGACAGACAAGAAGGGGGTGACTTCATCCTTAGATGAGATCCTTAGATCAAGAGAACATGTTTCCTGATAAACTGAGAACTGAGTGAGCCCCCAAAAAACATTCTTCTAGGTCATAAAAGGGATAACAGTGATTGCTTCCTCGATTAGGAGAAGAGCAGAAGCCTAGGACATATTGATCTCTTCTTTGAGTAGGGAGGGCCGAAGGACTTAGGCAGGAGCCTAAGCTTCTCCTACCCTTCCGGGTCCTCACTGCTCTCAGGCAAACCAATCTGCATGCATCCTTTAACTAATCACCATAACCCTCCAGATCCTTGAATGACCTCAACTTTCCATACCAAGGTGACTGGAGGTCTACTCAGAGCCTACTGAGACAAGCCTGTTTGATGTTTGGGAAGGACCATCTCTACAAGTGCTTGCACACACTGTTTATTTGGGAATCTGTTCTAGAACATAAGAGTAAAAAAGCAGAGAAAATGGTGCAGAGAGAGAAATTCTAGAAGGAGATATTAGTAAGAAAACACTGCTAGGGACACTGGGCTTAATTTCATTTGAGTCCATTTAAGGAATGATGTAGAATGTTGGCAATAGGGCTCCAGCACGGCTTGTGTGAAGATGGAGGATTTACCAACAGACACCTGCTCTGCATTGGTTGTGATTTACCTCTGGAAATAGCATTAAGTCCCTTGAACTTTTTGGCTGTCTTCTCACAGGTAAAGAAATTCCCTTCCATGATGGAGAAAACACTCAGGTTGAAAATCAAAGAACTGGACACACGAGATGGGTGGATAGAGTTTCTAAGTCTGTGAAGCTGACATCTAGGTGGTGCTTGTGGTTCTGGTACTTGGCTTCCCTGCAAGTCAGCCATCCTCACTCTTATGCTCTGCTGTAATGACAAGAACAGAAGTCAGAGTACAGATAGATGAGAGAAGTAGAGAGAGGAGCAGATATAGACAAAATGCCTTAGAAATGTGAAGCAAGGGGCCTCTCTGGTGGTTCAGGGTTTAAAGTCAGCGCTATCAAGCTATCAGCAGCCACTGCAGTATGAGTTTGATCCCCGGCCAGGGAGCTGACCCACATGGCACAGCAGACCTCTCCTGTCTCACCCACTGCTCCCCTCAGTAGTGTATTTCAGTAGATCCACCTGTTCTGTTCCACACTATGTCTCTGGTGAATCTTCTCACCACCCCCCTCCTGAACCTCTGGCCTATGCCCCAGTTCTTGTATGCATAAATAAAAGAAATCTTAAAAAAAGAGTATGAAGCAAGCAGTGAAAAAGTTTACAATTTAGGGAGGGCAGTTAGGGACCATTCACACAGCATATTTGTGTTTATTCCCTTTCTGTTTCCCTCCCACCCTCTTGATTTCATTATTTCTCTCTTCTCCTTTTACTCCTTTTCCTCCTCCTCCTTTTTTCCCCATTCCTCATCTTCTTATAATTGATTTCAATATAACTCATCTTTCAGATAATGCCTGCCATCAAGCTTAAGAAATAAACCTAATTACTTTTAAAGAATTTAGCTTAAGAGTTCCCCCAAAATACAACATGATTCTTTTTTCTCCATGACCTCTCTCTAGACTGTTTTTTTCCTCCCCTAGGCTGAGCAAAAGAAATCCCTTGCCTTCAGCAAATACGCAGAGAATTGCCTAATAAATATAGTTGCCATGGAAACCAAGCCAAAAGAATAGAATAAGACTGAATATTAAAAATTTGTTTGGCCTTAGTGACTTATGTTTCCAGCTCTAAAATTCCTTGGTCTGTGAGAATGTGAACCAGTTACCGTTCAGAAATTATACCAGTGAATCCTAAAGTTGCTCTAACCTTAAATTTCAGTGCATTGTAGCACTAATTTTAGTGCTTAAATTTCAGTGCATTTCAGTACTTTTCTACCTCTTTTTCTTTTTTCTAGGAGTTAACAGAAAAACAATTGCAAATGAACTCTAGAGGCAGTATGCTAAGTGAGAGTGGTGTGGTGGAGAGGACAAGGGATTTGAAGTCAGAGAGTGATATTTTCCTATCAGCATTTTAACACTAGAGACCTTTGTTACATAAGGGTATCTTGCCAATATATTTTTTGCAAGATAAAAAGTTCTCATTTTGTTTTTAAAAGATGAAGAGCGTTTCAAGGACCTATGCATATGAATTTTTTTTGCACATTTTATTGATTAATTCAAACCTAAGACTGTTTCCTGTTATATGTATTCCTTAGTACTATAGTAAAAGTATTCTGATATAAGTAATCCAGAATAACAAGAATTCCCACCTATTTCTCTGCAGTTCAGAATCATGTCAGGAAATTCATTTTTAGTCATTTAAAGGAACAAAGGACATTACTACCAATCATATTCTTCTTATTATTATTATTCTGTTTATTTTTTAAATTAAGATAACTGGTTTACAAAACTATGTGTGACTCAATTATACGTTCCCACAACATTACTGCTATGGGTTTAAGTTAAAAACATATCCTTACAGATTAAAAAAATAATAATTTTTATATCCCTTGAATCTGCACTTAGTTGGGTGGTTGCTTTACTCAATGTAACTTGTAAAGTGTTTGCATGGTGGAACTTGCTGTCTCTTGCTGCTGAGACCCCAAGAACATAGCTCATGAAAGCATATGGATTAGGGAACTGGAGGATGAAAGGTGATTTGGAACATAGTCACAGCTATCCCAACAGCCCATTCACTTCTAAATGAAATAATTGTTATTTTATGTCAATACATTTTGGAGTGACTTTTTACAGAGCAAAATCTAATAAATATTTTAGGTTGTAGAGCTGTAGGGTGATCCAATAACAATGTGCTAAAACTTGTGGCATTGGCTTTGGGACTGAATGCCCAATAAAAACCAGAAAATCCAGAAGAAAAGTGATAGAAAATGCTGGAGAATTTGAAATGGAAAATGTTAGTGGAGACTGAAACTGCTGTAGCAGGCTGGAAAAACAGATACTAGTATTATGTGATATAAAACTATTGCCACAACTGTTGCTGATAGAAACTTAGAATGTATTTAATGAACTTGGTCATCTAGGTAAGAAACTTCCCCCAAGTAGAGTGTTGAAACTATCAATTACCTGCTTCTTAATGCATGTTTCAGGTATTTCAGGATACGAACTAAGGAATGACAGTCAGTTTTAGTAGAATATAGAGAAAATATAAGGACTTATGATTTTGGGGGATGGAAAATAAAAACTTCATTTTCCTATTTAGGATTAGATCCTCAAAGCTAAATAATTACTATAAACATAAAATTAAAGGAGTGACTGGAAGATTATTTGTTAAGACCTATAAGACATTTGTTAAGAATTTGTTAAAGTTTTTTCAAATTTGTTAAAAGCTACAAAGCATAGTAGATAAAAAGTGTATGTTAGTTAAGATTTCATTTGTTAGATAAAAATGTTTCTAATATTCTTAATAGAATCATTCCCATACCACCCAGATACATCAAAACAAACAGGCTTATCATGAAGATAATTATAAAGAGGCATGAAGTGGAATCGGATTTCTAGGAAACCCAAAGTATTTTTAAGAGAGTTGTACTAGTAAAATAACAGTGAATTTGGACAAAAAAGTATGAGATATTTCAAAAAACTTCTCTTTGTCTCCACATTTTTATAAGTAGGATGGAAAAACTACTTACTTGCCAACATGTGTCATGTGAGTAAAACCAAGAGGGATAAAGAACAATGAGCAAAATAACCATTCCCTTGGAACAAAATAGCATTCTAATCAGGGATCATTCCTTTCCTATGAGAAGGGACATTTGACAATATGTACTCAGCAATTTAAGAATTGTTAAGGAACAGTAACTGCTGTGTGTGGAAAATTTAGTAAAAATTTCCCACGAATCACTCTTCCCTCCTAAAATGAGATTCTCTGTTATTTTGTGTTGGTTTCACCATTGCATGTTAAGTAAGGAACAGATATTTTATTTGACATATAGATGTTTCTGGATGAAGAATAGCTACATCCAAGATGACACACTCCAGAATATCTTCCACATTTGAACAAATTGTGGCAAGATGTTAGATCTTGAGAGTGATAACATATTAGATCAGACAATTTGGGAATGGTTAAGGAGAGGTCAGTGTATTTTTTTTTTTTTTATTGAAAGATAAAGAAGTTATTATACCCAGAGAGTGAACTGTGTTAGAAAGAAAAATAAATGACCCTAATATTTAGCAGTTCTTCTCAAATGATGAATTCTACTTCTCCACTCCTTAAATATGAACTAGCTTGTTTTGGGAATGGGACACTAGAAAATGTGATGCAACACAGGCTTGCAAAGTTCTTGTGGCTGGGGCTTACTCTTTCATATTCTGGGAATCGTTCATGTGAAAGTCCAGATTAGCTTCCTGAAGGTTGAATTCGACATGTGGAAAGTCCCCATCAGTCTCTAAGAACCAGAGAATTATGAGTTAAGTGAAAACGCTGCTGACTTAAACAATACAAGTGGATTATTACATAGCAAAATCATACCACGATTGGTTGGATTTGAACAAATAGATGGCAGGTAGACAGGAAAGAGTATCATTTCTACCTTCCAATAATATAGCATTAAATGAGTAGCGCTTGTTAATATAGCGGACGTGTAGTGATTTCTTTTTCCATCTTCTAGATTTAACTTATGTATAAACTACACAATTCCCCAAAGTGCAGAGATCTCTGTATCTGTAATAATCAGATCTTCCGGTGGGGAGTGGGCTGGGAGATGAGGCACTTAGAAGGAAAGTTAGTTACCAGACCAATTCATGATAATAACACCCATTAGGTAGTTAAAAGACTAATTTAAATAGTGTACTGAGCGGGGCAAGTTCATTCTTTGACTTAATCATTACTTTACTAGCTGCCTACTGTGTGCTATATCTGAGCAAAGGAAAGCAATATGTTACCACATTAGAGTATTATAATTGCAACTTAAAAAATCGCTAAGACATTTAGTATGCTTGGAAGCTCTAACTAAAAGACTGAATAATTAAAAAGGAACTCAAGAAAATCGAAATAAGGTTTTATCTGGGCAACAATTTCACAGTAAATTTGGTTTAATAAAAATTTCACATGAATCACTTTATAATTGACACTCAAACACTATGAACTCTTTGGAAGATAGATATGAAGGAAATAAATGTTCTGCCTTGCTAATTTTAAATACATTTACAATATGGTATCTAATATGAAGGAAATACCTTAATCTGATCTTTTTTTTTTTTTTTTGAAGTTTATTATCCTTTCCTGCTTCTCCAGGTTGAGGAGGCACTATAGTTGTGCATACTTTTTTTTGGTATCTTCTAATAAAGAATTTACCATTCCTATTTAAAGAGTTTTTTAAAAATTGAGCAATAAATTAATGTAAACATTCTTAGAATTTCTTTAACTTTAGAGATTTATTCAAATCACGTTCTAAAAAGAAGCTTTATTTTTAAAGCACTTTTATATTTACAGAAATATTATGATAGTACAGAGAATTCTCATATATCCCCACAGTTTTTCTGCCTGTTTGTCTCTTTCTTTTTATCTCTCCCTCTCTCTCTCATACATATGTGCATAAATATATTAATAATTATTTATTTTTAATATGTGTCACTATTTATATCAGGAGACATCATGGATACTTCTTTTAGACTTTGATTTCTAGTGCAGCACTACTTACTTTGCTTATATTGCCAATTTTGTCCATGGGCGCGCTCCCAGTCAATGCTGTGTCTCTGATAGATTCCTAACATGCGGGTTTTCATCTCGTTTGCTCATATGTAACCTTTAGAAAGACAGGTTCTGTATAAGTAAATCTCATTTTAACCTGGCGCATTTTCTGTGTCCCTGTTTCTCTCTCCCTCTTCATTTCTCCCTCATTTTTATTTTCTGCTCATTAGGATTTAATAGGAAAGCTTATGTGATCTCAAATTTTGCTTTTTAAAAATATTTTAATTCTCCTTGGAGCACAGTCAGTAATTCTCAAATATCAGTGTGCAAAAGAATAACCTGGAGAATTGGATAAAATTGCAGATTCTTCCTTTGCTATGGAGCAAATTGTGTATTTTTGTTGTTTAAGACATTGGGTCTATGGTGTCTTGTTATGGTTGCCTAAGCTGAGGCATCTCCCCCTCCTCCTGCCCCTGCCAACATTTTGATTTATTAGGTAAAGGAAAAGGCTTAGGATTCTGCATGTTAACAAGCACCTCAGGGAATAGGAACAGAGTTCTGTGAGGGTTTTGCTTTGAAAAACAGTGAGTCTAGGAAAAGCATTTGTCATACTCTTTCCTGAGGGCAGGTAGTTCTGATACACATTATTTTCCTAGCTGTGTGCTATACTCTTTCAGCATATATACTTATTTGTAACAAAAGGGCTATAGATTTCAGAACTTTCCAATACCCAAACCACTTGACCACAGGAAAAAAGCTAATAAATTCAAGATCTAGCTGCAGAGTGAGGTTTTGCATTTTAACATTTGAGTACAAATAAGGAACACTGCTTTTTCCTTGGTTCACTGTGGAGTGTTTAGGAACCCAAAACATAGCATTTTACAGTTAAAAGGGAACTGAGAAATCAGAAGAGCTAGTCTTCTTTCCTCTTAATGTACAGAAAAGAAATTAAAAGACCATAGAGCATTGTGTTGTCCAAATTCACCTGCTTATTGGTGTGAAATTATATTTTAAAATGTTTTCCTATTTGGGGATGGTTCTATCAAGACAGACACAGTTTAATATAAGTGCTTTAAGTAGAAGATTATAAAATTGACAGTTTAGGATTACTTTTTCTGTTTTCATATTTTTACATGAGGGTGCAATTACAGCTGGGTTTCAGAACCATAATTTTTTGTTAGCTATAACAGTAGTCGCTGTTAAATATCAATATTCCATATGAATATTCCATGGAATATTCCATATTCCAAATTTCCATATGAAGATTTGTGTTTAAGTTACTTGTAAGCTGGCTATTAAAAATGTTAAAACTGGCACTTAACTCTTGGCTTGATCAAACTTAATCTGTGTCTTTTCTTGTGACACAGGCAACTAGACATGGAAAATTAAAACATGGACGGTGATAGCAATATCCCTGAGGGAAACTCTTGTTTAACTAAACTTAGGTAATATTGCTGCTAATACATAAAATGAGACACAATTCCTGGACTTTTGGGGATGCTTCATAAAGAAAAACCAGCTGGCAACACCTGGGCTGAATATTTCACAGAGCTAAAATTGACACTTATTCTAGGTGAGCCGGGGGCAGTGAGGTACTGTTTATCTTTGGTAGTAGTTGACAGAACTTTGGACTAATTTAAGTCTTCGCTTCACCTTGCACTAACTGTGTGATCTTGAGCAAGGCCATGTGCTTATCTTTTCTGTTTTGTGATCTGTAAATTGAGGGGACCGGTTTTGATATCTTTTGTAACCCCTTCAAATTTAAAGGTGCCATATTAATGGATTTGTCATATATGGACCATCTCTAACAAATATTACAAATGTTGAAATAATTTATTTTTTTTTGGAGGGGGATAGGTTTCTTCACATTATGGAACTTTGGGTTTGAACATGTTTAGTTGTGAGGACTGAGCATTCATTTCAGGTCATTCGTAGTTCTGTTATTTTATGATCTGTGGGAAGCTATTTCATGAATGAAGCACTCAAGACTTCAGAGTTGACTGGCACCTTTAAGTGGGAAGAGATGGTTCCTCAAAGATAGTATCTCATGTCATGCCCTCTACCAGCAGACTGTGTGTGAGTTTGTGTGTGTGTGTATAAGGAAGGACCTTCGAATAGGACTTAGAAGCAGATCCTTTATATATGTATATATATAAATCTAGAGATAAATATAGGTAAACATATATACTTCTTTATATATTTCTATGTTTCAAAATATTATATCTCAGTAGCTGTATAAGTAAAGACAAATATAGAATAAATGTATGTATTTTATAAAATATCTATTTATAGGTAGTAGTTATTTTATTACTATTTAATAATACATAAATATAAACAAATATTTTCTCTCCTGGGGTACATAGCTAGATTGATATACATCTATGTATGTTCCTGTCTTTCTACCTACTTTATATTCCAGGAGGAGCAAAATGACCTGAAATTAATGCTCAATCCTCACAACTAACTATGTTCAAACCCAAAATTCAAACTATATTTGATAGGGAAACCTCCCTCCAGAATGTCACACTAAGGCAATTGGGTTGGATCTTCTGGATCTTTTTTAATTATTAGATTTATTTAATTATATTTGACATTATTTGTATTCCCCAGGGCATTCCCACCACCATTTCATTTGTGCATCATCACCTCAGTCCCTTGTGCTCTTTCTGCCCTCATCCCTGTCTTTGCCCTCCCCTTCCTACCCCTCCCCCATGATCCCTTTGGTTTATCTTTGACCTTTTATTGTTCTTGTTGTGTTTTTGGTTTGTTTGTCGATTTGCTTGTTTGGTTGGCTTTGGCTGTAATTGCTCATTTCCTAGAGCTCTCTCATTATTTGTGTGTGTGTGTGTGTGTGAAAACAAGACTAGCTCATGAATGTGTCTGGTCCTTTACCCTCCCTGCTGTTGACTTCTGTTCTCTCAGGAGGTTCCTGCCTTGCTGAACTGGCTGTTAGCAGGGCATGTGGCAGAAGTGGGGTAAAGTAGGATCAAGATAGGGAAGAAATTTTCCAGGGCACTTGGGTAAGGGAGACCAGCAAGCAGGATGTGAGAAACATTGTCATTCTTCTCGTTATCCCTTTCCATGAGGTGAGAAATTCAATAACTTCAAAACTCCTTCTTGCTCTGCGACTGCATCTTTTTCAACTGCTGCTGAATCTCCAGAGCCTGTCATAAAGAATGTTTTGGGAATGAATGAATGCTGACTCAGTCTAACCTGTATATGTAGGGTTTGCTTTAGATCACTGATTCGTGCTCAGTGAGGACAGTTAATCTAGGGAATGTTTCTCTGGACTGGTCCTGAGAGAATGCATCCTAAGTTTCTTGAGAGCAAAGAAGTGAGATATAAGAGTTAAGATTTGAGAATAATATTGAAGCTATGTGGGAAGAAAGAGGTGCTGGTCATGGAGGTATGTTCCTTACAAGAACTCATCTGTAGTCTGTGATATTCTGAATATAGGAGAAAGGGAAAGTACTGCATGTGTGTGTAGATCATCAATCTCTGTAAAAAGAAAATAGTATTGTCTTTTTTGCAGCACTAATTTGAGAACTAGAAATAATGGATTTTGGTGTAAAGAATTGATAGGGCTGGCAGGCATCTTATAATAAAGAAATAATACCATTAACTAGTCTCATTTTTCATTTATTTTTAAACAATACCTCCTTCCCTGCCCATCCCACTTTTTTTCTAGCAATCTTATGTGGGTTAATGTTCTTGAGGTAAAAACTGTATGCGAGGATGCCAGGCTGCCCCTAAGCATATGCTTGAGTTCTCCCAACTCCAGTGCCTGCAGGGTGGAAACACAGGTTGATCTAAGGTCTCATTTACAGCTGAGAGAAATGAATGCCCGAAGTGATTATCATTTACTGATTGAGAAATCATGTTCTCTTCTGAAGTATCTCTCTTATGTCAGTGAAATTGGTTTTCTCAGAGAAGAGTAAAAATCATCATTACATGGTTGAGGAATCTCTGATCCCAGAAAAAATGTTTAACTTTTTTTTCACTTTGCTTACCTGTTTCTCTTCTAACCCTGCCCTGCTTCTTTTAGATATTAGTTTTGGAAGGAAATAAATTGCATAGTGCAAATGATCTAGAAACTTCAATTTTTAAAAAATTCTAGCCCCCACATGGAGATGTGTGACTCACAGTTGCTTAAAAACCACAGAAACTTGTTTGTACAAATTAATAACAACTTTTAACAAGCAGGCTTTACACTCCACTGCTAAAAATATTCCAGTCAGGTTTTGGTTGGGAAGAAAGATATGGTAGGAATCTATCTCCATGGCAACAGAACTTTTAGTAGTTTTTGCTACGATAATGATCTGTGGCAGATTTGGATGTCTGTGTGTGTGTGTGTGTGTGTGTGTGTGGTTGGGAAGGGGTTTATGTTTCACAACTACCTCGGCAGGTGAGAGAGGAAAAATAGAAAGGACATGAAACTGAAGGTGCAGAGTTTGAATTATCAGGTGGATTTTGAATTATCAATATGTTCAAAGGTGGACCTAATGCTGCTTGTGACTAAAACTCTTTAGGGAGGTAAATCACCTTTCCCCACATGTCACCTGCCAAGCCTTGAGCGTCAGTCTCTTCCTAGATAGGAGATAACCTGTGAGGGCATGATAAAAATATTAAAGAGTTAGAGTAATTTAGAATTCATCTTCAGTGAAAACAAGTTTCCCTAGCCTATCTTAGAAGCCAAAGGGAAGCTAAGAATTATTGTGATCTTAGAAAGGTATTCTTATGTAAAGGGCAGGTTTGATTAGAAGCTGCCTTTGAGTGCTGGTTGCTCAGTTCATCGCCATAGAAATCTTCATAAGCCAAGCAGTAAGGTGCCTGCCCTTCCCTGCACCAATGGCTACTAAGGGGATAGTCAGAACAAACTCACTTTGTGCAGCCAGGCTCACCTCCAGTGAACCTTGGGAACAGATCTGGAAAGCAGTCAATGCACAGGAGCAACTTTGATGATAACTTAGCCAGCAGCAAAGAACGGAGTTTCAGAGGGCCATTTTAGAATATAAATACAAAACAGATGCAATTTCAGACACTCCCTTTGTTTCTGTTGTTTTGTGATTTTGCAGGGGAATGTTCATTGTAGAAAATTTCAAGGTGTATTAAAAAAAACATACCGAAAGGGATAGCTCATCCATTGCCGCCCATTAGAGGTGATGTTAAATTGCTGTAGATTTATTTCTGATGCACAAGAGTCAGACTTTTTAAATGGAAAGGGGTCTCTAAAGTTCAGGTTGCAGATAAGGACAGTATTTAGAAGAATGAGTCCGTGCAGCGCTCAAGCCAGGCACACCCATGTTGGCAGCCTGCTCTTGCAGGAAGTTTGTTCAGCATCTCCGTGTCTCTAATGTTTGTTTACTTTGTCTTCTGATCTTTTTGGGAAACCATCAAATCTGCTTATGCTGAATATTTTTCAGAGAAAAACAGCTGGCAGAAAGCAAACACATTTCTGAGTTAAAAAGTTTGAACTGTTCTAATTCTGATCACCTAAATGTATTTTTTAACTTAAGGCATAGTTTTATAAAAGTAATACTTAATAGTAAAACTAGGTAAAAGACATTACTATTAAAAGTACATTTTATTTCCTCTAGTCATATGCCTAATTTCCTTACTTTATCATTTGACAGGAAGGCAAAAACCTGTAGTTAAATAATAAAATACCCATTAATCCCAATTATTTATTGTTAGAGATGCATTTTGTGGGAAATTAGGAAGTATCTCGGGATCTGCAAACTAAGTCACATTTTCAGATGTTCTCATTCCTTATGGACTGTTATTTTTGGAGGTTTCATTCTTCACCATATCAAATACATTAAAATAAATTTAAATACATTAAAATATACTTACTTTGCATACTGCATATCAATTTATGCAAGAGCTTTTGTAAAGTTGAGTGGTGAAGAATTCAAGGTCTTCTGAAATAAACTTTATTAGTCTTTGTGTAAGAATTGAGGTACAGGTGATAAGTTGACATCGGTATTAGTTTACTATAATTGCAATAACAAGTAGATGACTTAAAACAATAGAAACATATGCTTTCACAGTCCCAGAAATCCAAAATCTGTTTTCAGGGTTATGCTGTTTTATTAAGCATTAGAGGGCATCTTTCTTGCCTCCTCCAGCTGCTGGAGGCAGTCAGTATTCCTTGGATTGTGGCTACATTATTCTAGTCTGCATCTATGTTCACGTTGTCGTCTTCTCTGGCTATACAATCGTCTATTTCTCTCACAAGGATGCTTGTGATGGTGTTTAAGACCCACCCAGAATGGTCTCATGTCAAATTTCTTAATGATATCTGCAAGTATCATTTTTCTCAATAACATTTATAAGTTCCTAGTAGTATTAGAACTGGGTATCTTGAGGCCACCATTCGGTCCACTATAGCATAAAATTTATTTGTAAGCTATTACAGTTTTGATTTTATAAGATTTTTATTGTTGTGTGTTGGTGCCTATAGAAAGCATTCTGTGGGCTCTTCAGAAGCTTCTAGCTGGCACTTTGCTCATAATGATAGAAGCCCAGGAGAGAGATTTTTCTCCCTATTCTGTTCCAAGTTTGTTGACAAAAACATTGCAACTGTAGCCAGAGCAGGTGTTTTTTTTTTTAAGAAAAATTTTGCAAGGAAGAGATATCTTTCTACAGGATCCTTGTATGTCAGATTTTTAAAGCAGCAAATAAAAGAATTTCAGAGACAGTGAAGCTCTTGATGTATGCTGAATCACTATACATTAAATCAATATATCGGTAGCATTTGTCCACTCTTAGTCACACTGCTCTTATTAAGCACACTGCTAAGCCCTTTCCAAGAATTTGTTCTAATATTTACAGTGTCTCTTCAAACAAGGTATAAGCCTCATTGCATAAATAAATCAAATGCAGAGGTGCTAAGCAACCTGTCCACAGTCACTTTAAGAGTGGGTAGCAGGCTAAGTATTTTGTCTGAAGTCACACAGCAAGTGGATAGCAGTCAGACTGAATTATAATCTGTTTAGTTATAACATTCCAGTTCTTTTTCATGCACTGTGCTGTATCATTATGAAATGAGGAGAAGAAGACATAAAACATATGACAAAGCAGTTAAAAGCACATCTTAAAAGAGACCAGGATTAGACTAGGACAGAGACTTGACCTCTATCACTCCAAATTAGTAATTGTTTCTATTCCAGGATGGTGGGAAGAAGAATTAGCACTATTACTTGAACTCTGTGTGTGTGTGTGTGGGTGTGTGTGTTTTGTGCTGCTTATAACTGACCCCATGGCAATGTTTTATGATCTTTGCAGTTATTTTTTTTTGTTGTCTTTCATCTTTGAGTATTGTGAAACAAATAGATCATCCTCAGACAGTATTAGTACTCAAACTTGGTAGACTTGGTTCATATTAAGTCATTATTATTGTGTCCAGAGATACGGGTCAGGAAATTCATGTTCCTTACAGAAGCATATCCTAAATGTTAATGCTTTGCTTAATAACCCTACATCTCTTTGTCCTGTTATCTATAGTATTTCATCAATATTCCTTTAGGGTTTGCCTTTTTAATTTATATTTATTTTAAAAGGCAACTGCATTACTATCATAATTGGAAAACTGATATCAGGTGATATCAGTTCTACCTCTATGTGGAAGGGAAATAACAAACATTAATGTAATGAAAAAAGAAACAATATTTCTAAATTCTGGCTAGATATTGCTACTTGTCCCAGTAACAGGTATTAGGCTAGCTCTGTTATTGTTCAAAGGGAGATTAAAAAGTACTAGAGAGATGCTAAATGCACGTTGACACTAGACCCACACTTCCTTCTTGACAAAATCTGAGGATTGAACAAGACCTGAAGAGGGCGCAGCTTTCTCACCAAATGACTTAATGTGACTATGGGTATGTCCATGAGCCAGCTGAACTCATCTTATTACCTTCACCACTCCCCTCCCTTCTTCTGAAATTAAGGTTTAATAGTATGTACTGCTTTGGCATCTGAAACTAGGAGAAACTTAAATGTCCTTACTAGTTCTCCTCTCCCCACCCCCGTACTCTATGGATAAAGTTCCCCATCAAACCACCCTTGTTATCACAGTGACCAGACACAGCGTCTGCTAATGCCTCAAGAGCAGACTTCAATTCCCTGCCGTCCCCAGAATTAATAAAAGAAGTCCACCATATGTTTCCACAGGAATCAGGGTAACCTCAGCCTCATGCTACTACGAAGTCTGCCTCATACCAATCCTGAATGTTCATTTTGTTCTCAGGTAAAATCCTGAGTGTTGTACAGGGTTCTCCGCCCCTTGACCGTGAATAGATTCTATTAAACTTCCACAATCTCATTTATTCAGTGTTAGGTGTTTAGTGTTCAATGATTCCTCTAATCCTAGGGAGGAAATTCTTCCCTTACCAATGAGTTAAAGAGGAGGTGATCAAAACTATCTTTCGGGGGGAAATGCCTCCATTCTACTGAATGAGGCCCAAACAGATCCACTTCCTCTAGATATAATTAAAATTCAGAAGACATAAAAAAGGCAAGATACATTTATTTGTAATCAAAGAAATTGCAATTTAGGGTACACAGATTCATATAGAAAACTAAAAATCATGCCCCAAGGGTGGACAGTCAGGGTTTTTTTATGGAAAGAAAGGAGGAGGTGGGATTAGTGGTTAAGAAAAGAGTTGATTAGCATTAACAAGTTTAAACTTTTCTTGGTTATACATAATTGATTAGGGATTCTCTACAAACAAAGGGAACTGACTGTATCCTCCAGCTGAGAGTTCATAATCTTCTATTCTCATGATCTGAGTGACTTCTGAAACAACTGTTTTTTTCAAGGCTTTCTAGAACAATTGCTTTTTAGCTCACTCCAAATGTCTTTGGCAGGCTTAAGAGACAGATAATGCAATTTCTCTGTAATGGCTTCCCAGTTCCATTTTAAAACTGGCATCACAGATGTTAACTTTTTACATAATTTATAGGAGTCCATACATTCCTTAAAGAATCACAGTACAAAAATTAACCTACATGTTTTTCAAGTAGCAAGTCCTTGAGATGAGTGAAGATGTCTTTTATCTCATAGAGTCTTCACTTAACCTTTTGAAAAGGACAGTTGGTTTGGATTAGCATATAATTGATAGATTCTCACCTCTGAGGTCTGGTGTGAGGAAACATTTATACTAATTTCGCTTTCCTGTTCATCCTAACAAGGAAGACTTTAATTCTTATGTCTATGCCACTTAGTATTCAAAACTCTTGTTTTCTAGGAGTGACAGATAAACTAAAAATTAGGCAATTCGATTGTTAAAAGAACAAGGTATACAACTTCAGGTATCAGACCCCTTGGACTCATATGATGACCACTCTCTGCTATATGAGTTTGGGTAAGTCACTCAACCTCTCTGAGCCTCGATTTCCTTACACAAAGTATCTTCTTCATGGGACTGGAGTGAATTTTAAATGAATTACAAAGAACTTAAAATAGTGCCTGGTAAATCATGCTTAATAAATGTTAACTATTATTATTAGAGAAATAACCTGCATAACTTTAACACCTGGGCTCATTTTCACATTTTAAAGCTATTTAGGTAGAAAAATCCTAAGTAGAAAGGGCACAGGATGCATTTTTTGATGGGGATATGGACATAGGGTACCACCTATAGCTGACAGGGCCCTGTGGGGGATAGTTATAGCAGCAGGAACACAAGGGCATGAAGGGTTCGGGAAGTAGGAACATGAAATAGATAGGAAAGAGGAGTAAAAATCAACTTCACTGCTCTTAGTTTGTGGAGACTCCATTATTCCACATATTAGATGCCTAAGAAATGCCGCTGGTCAGCAGCTTGAATGGCTGACAGGACAGTTCACTGCTTTCTTCTCTGAAACACGATTTGTCTGTCCTTGCTTTGGAACCACTTCTGTAGACAACTTTTTCTACTAGTTTTTATGCTCCATAAGGGCTAGAACTGTACTTTATCATCTTTCTTATTTCCCACGGAGCATAACGCAGTGGCACAAAGAACCGAGGTGACTGAGTAGATGTTGAATTAATTTCTTGGGTTATTATCAGGGACAAAAGTGGAACTTACGTCATAGTAAAAGTCAAATAGAGTGATTCAAACAAATGGGAGGTGTGGTTTTCTCTCCTGTAGCTGCCTTGGAGGCACATGGCTTTATTCATGATGCAATTCATGGATCTTCTGTCTTGTGGCTTTGAAATTTGCCTTCATCTGCAGAATTAAAGTTGTTCAGTCCAAAGGAAGAGGGGGAGTAGTAGAGGGTATGCAGCTATCTTTGAAGAGTGATTTCCACTCACAACCACTTTCCAACACTTGCTTCATGACCTCACCCAGATGGGACAAGTAGCCTATACGTGTGCAGCCATTTGCTCAGTGAATAACTGGGAATTAAAAGGAAGAAGACTTAATGACACTGGAAGACAAATAGTAGACTTCACACTTTGTCAAATCTGGAATATTTACTTCATGATTCTTCAGAAGAGAGATCAGATGAGGAGGGAGAGGATAAGAATCTGGCTCCAGTCTCTCCTATCCAGGAATACTTTGTGTGCTTAGCCCTCTAAACTAGG
Source organism: Galemys pyrenaicus (assembly GCA_019455555.1). Lineage (NCBI taxonomy): Eukaryota > Metazoa > Chordata > Mammalia > Eulipotyphla > Talpidae > Galemys > Galemys pyrenaicus. The sequence continues at coordinate 5,442,178 of JAGFMF010011712.1, read as the reverse complement.
TGCTAGTGTGACTGATTCCTCATTTTCATAGGAAGTCACAGGCCTTTGGGAGATTTTTGGTTCGAGGTCAAATGACCTGTATCAATTGAGCCTAAAAGCATTTTTCTGTGAAAGAAAAATGTAAAAGGAACAGGGTGCTAGAGTTACATGTAAAGAATGGCACGCTCTTTTTAAATTAAATGTACATATTTTAGTTTCTGATGCAGTTCTACCAAATATGGAAAGCATTTCAGAATTCTCTGAGAACAATCCTAGCTTGGAATGTAAATGTTGACTTGAGAAATCATTTATAAAATAGAAGTACAATTTTGTAAATAGTAAAAAGACTGTGGAAGAAGTTCAGATGATGAAATAGAGACTTGGAGTGTTTAATGTTCCCTAGGGCACATCGGTTGGAATAGTGGAATTGGAATCATAGTTCACACAATTCCTAGTCTAGGATCTGTTCTTCAAATCCTCAAAACTGCCTACTGCTGTGACACCCAGTAATGAAGGGAAAACATAAAGGACTTTGTAGTAATAATTTCCACTGTTTTTTTCTTTTAGCATACAATATTTCCATGGGTGAAAATAATTATTTAAATAGGAAAGTGTTTTCAGTATTCCAAGTAAAAAATCTGCTGCTGCTAGGGTATAATTAGAATTATATTGAAAAAATGTATTTCTAGAGTTATGCTGTTTAACATAGCCACTTAAAAATTAGTCCACAGTTTTCTTAAGTTTGAAGAACTGATATATCTTGGTGATCTGAAATGGGTTTAAAAGAATGGGTAAAGAATAAAATTTATTTTTTGCTAAAATTTTTATTAATGTAACACTGCATTTTAACATTATATAAATATGAGGTGTACATCCATATAAATCAACATCTGCATATATTACATCGAACTCACCACTGTATGCCCAATTTTATCCTTCACTATACAATTGACCCTGTGTACCCAATTTATCCACTTTCCTTGCCCCTTCCCATCTGGTAATCACAAACAGGGTATGGTAGTATGTGAGTTTTATTTTTATTCAATTGTTTGTTTGGTTTCTTTATTTACCACATATGAATAAAATCATATGGTATTTGTCTTTCTCTGAATTATTTCACTAGGAATTTAGCATATTTGTTTCCTTTATCATTAAAAGATACATATTCTATATTTTTAAATCATCTCAAACTTACAGAAATGTTGCTAAGAAAATCAGAGGAATTTTTTTTTCAGAACTACTTCAGAGGAAGTTTCCAAACTGACATCCTACCACCCTTCAATAAATTACTGTGCATTTCTTCAAATGAGAACATTCTTCACATAACCATAATAACCCTATTAGAGTCAGGAAATTAATATTTACATTATTTTGTTCTAATTCTCAGATCTCATTCAAGTTTCTAATGTTCTCCATAGCAAATTATTTGATAATTGATTTTTTTCTATTCCCTTTTGCATTTTCCCAAAAAGCTAGGCAAACAATCATTGTCAAAATAAATTATGAGTTAATTGCTATTTTTTTTGGTGGCAAATTAGTTTAGACCTCATTGCAACCTTATATGGTCACTTAAATACATTTAGAAAAAATAATATGTTGGTAGTTTCAATATTTTAAAATAATTTATTCCTCAATGTATTTAAGTGTTTTGACAGAACTGAGAGAATCTGTACTTATTAGGAGCTTGTCCAGTTGAGAGTTTGTCCAAATGAAAAAGGTGAGGACCTTTTTCATATTCTCTTAAATTGATGAGCTTCTGTGTTTTGCTCAGGACAATTCTACTGATGCCATAGAATTGTCTGAACTGTAGTCTTTTCACTTATCAGAAAAATCTTGAGGACCTCAGACCTCACCCCTTACCCCTTCATGTGCCCTTCTCTCTAGCTTGTCACATGCTAAGTCAGCAGGTTTTCAAGGGAAAAGAGTATTTCACTGAACTGTGAATCCATCTTAGTATGGTCACTTATCCAGGTGGGTAAGTGGAGGGAGTGAAGATGTGTGTGTGACTTAACCCAATGTGTAAGAAATTAGCACATGCTTCCAAGTATTCCACACAGGTAAAGGGAATTCTACTGGGGAAGAAAGAGTACATTGTGATTTTCTGGTTATATATAATATATGGTAGTCATATTTTATTTAGAGTTTGGAAAAGGAAAATAAGTAGATAATTAATAGATAAAACCATTAACTACACATAACCTCAGTGAACAGAAATACATTCTGTCTACAATCTGCTTTTTTTTTCTTACTTAGTTAAATAATTAGGTCTTTCCTAGGTAGTTGATATTTTATAAGACAGAATTTCCCAAAGCTTATTCCCAAAGCTTGTTCTTAAAATTTACCATGTGTAAATTGACTGATAGTCCATCAGATATTAGTATCTGGTCTGGACAAGAAGAAAAAAGAAGGGTGAGGGAGAAAGATGGAAAGGCTAAAGTGACTGACAGCCAAATCTGTTTCTTAAACCCTGAAGTTAATATAAAACCTTAAAAGTATTTCCTGGAAGTTTTGAGTAACTTCCCACTGTATCTCACTGTCCAGCTCTGGGTCACATGGTGACCTCAGGCTGTAAGCATGTCTCTAGGAAGGTGAACATTGTCATGTTTCAGCCTCTGTGTGGAGAAGGTCAAAGGGAAGAGAAGGATAGATAATCCCAAATATTTGCCTCTAACTATTTCCTTGCTATTCAACATCCACAGAGACCCTTGTTCCTCATAACTGAACATATTCTCCCCTTGCCCAGTAATGACCACACCAGAGTCTCATCTGGTTACCACATAAGGTCATGATCCTTGTGTGATATGCTATCCTTGCATCATGTCTGAATAGCTCATGCTCCAGAGACTGGTAAACCAAGAGATGCATTATCTGTCTTCAACATACATTGTTGAAGAAATGGTCGACAAAACATTTCTTGCATAATGGCAAGCAGAGACATCTTTGGTCCTTCGTAAATACCGAATGTATGTGAGAAATTCAAGGACTGTCTGACCCGGAAGGGATAGATGATGCTTCTTGGTTAACCAAACTGGCAGCCTAGTTCTGTGCTAGTGAGGATTCTCATGACTCATTATCCCCCAGGAACACAAGGAAAACAATCTTCTGGGAGACTGCACATCTCTATTCAGGACCCTCTTTTTTTTTATTAAAATATTTTAAAATTTACATATACTTGCCATTAATTGTAATCCCCATGTATTCCCCATCACCATCTCACCAGTGCACCATCACCTCAGTCCCTCGTGTTCCCATCTTCCCTCAACCCTCCCCCTCCCCTCCCCACCAGGTGTCCCCAGTCTGTTCAGGACCCTCTTGATGGTACAAATGGAGGGAGTCAACTAAGCTTTATGGGTTAAACACTCGGAAAGCAATTGTCAGCCAGTCCTAAGTCCTCTGTCATTCTAGTTTCATAACAAGTAAGCATTTTGCTTATTTTTTCTGGATTAATTCCAACTATAAAATACCATAGCCAAATGGCTTATCTGTAGAGGTAGACCTCTGTTCTACCCATCCTCCTCTCCCTGAGACTATGTAGCTTTTGTGTCAGGGCGATGGGGCAACAGTATCCACTAGTGAGCGTGGTATCTATCATGGGTGCATCCAGATTTTTCTACCCTCATAACTTTAAATGAGAAGATTCACACTCCTTTTCTTTACCCATATCTACTAAAAACCCTTCACATACCTTGACTAAAACCTTATCTTTCTACAAGTTCTGTTCTTTACTTTCATGGACATGCACATACTCAATCTTTACAATCATAGCAAATACAAACAGTTTACTATGTAGAGAAGTCGGTGAACTTGGACCAAAAGTGGTTTCAGTTTTCTACACCACTTCCTTCAGATATTCAGTTTTTAATTCCCTTTCCATATTTTAGATGGCAGTTTGGCAACTCCCACATATTTTTGCTTAATTTCAGCTCTTAAAAACAACCATTTTTGGTCACTCTGACTTTCAGACATTAAAAAGAAAGAACATTCAGAAATGTCAATCTCATGTTCAATTAAAGACTTTTGCCTTCCTTAGAAATCCAGCAAATGACCTTTGGTTTGAGGATTTCTGTGGGAAAGAAGGCATAGCTTCTTTTACTTATTTTTTTTTAATTCTCCTTTCATCTATATCCTTTTCTGCTCTGTCTTCTCCAGGTTAAGGCAGAGGAAGGAGGAATTAAGGGAAGGGGCAGAGTTGTATCTGCCAGAGCTGTAGAGACAAGGTTGCTGGTGTTTTCTGTTTCTCCCTGATGCAGGTCATGTACACCCTGCTGCTGATTGTGACTTGCAACCCCCAGATTTACTCCCTGGTCCCCTGATCATCCATTCTAATATGGGCCCCTTTTGAATAGGGTACACGTTCGGAGCTCATGCTTGGCTGTCCTCTATGCCAGCAGTTAGACATGTAAGCATCCTGCATCACTAAGTGGCGGAAGGTAACTTTGCCAGCTGCTGATGCCCCTTGTATGCCCTCTCTTCCCACAACTCCTGCACTTCTGTGCGTTTCAGCATGCACCATTTAGAAAACAGGCAACCCTCTCTTTGTTCTCGTAATCTCTAAATTAAAAAGGATAAAGATCCTTTCCCTCTTAACTCAGTTTTTCTCTTTTCTCATGGAAGCACCTTGACTTGTATTTCCGTAGTTTGGTCTCCCTCTCCTCTTCCATCTCTCATAGCAGCTCTGGAAGCCTACTGGCTTAGTCAGAGGGAAGAGAACCCCCATCTCTCTCTCCACTTTATCTCTATGAATTCCCTTCTTTTGAATGCTGAGTTTGCTTTAATGGAGTTGAGATGAAATGATGGTTGCAACTTTGGAGACTTATATGGAAATTGTAAGAAGAAATCTTCAGAGAGTGTGAAGAGTGATTACTAGTCCCTTAGCTACCAGGAATAACAAGAAGAACAACAAAAGCGGCAGGACATCTGGGAAAGTCACCTAGAACACTCAGCCACAAACCTTTTTTGAGTGCTTACTATAACCAGATCACCATGTAAGACATTACACAGATACTTTCACTTATTTCTTACAATCCAACAAAGTAAGTATTATTGCAATTCCATTGCAGAGATGACAAAACTGAGGTTTAGTTGAGATTCTCACTTAAAGTCACACAACTAACAAGTGTCAAGCTGAAATTCAAAGCCTGGTAACTGGGCCCCAGAGCCAAGACCATCAGCAACTATGCTATCATGTCTCCTCCTTTAAGCCCTCTGCATCCAGTGGAGTTTCTCTGGTTCTCTTGCTCTAGTTTCCATAAGGAAACCTGGGGACATCATTCTCCTAGGTCAGGGACTGGTGAATTATAGAGCTTGCTTTTGTTTTTTGTTTTGTTTTTTTTTTAATTTACATATATTTGACATCAATTGTAATCCCCATGTATTCCCCATAACCGTATCACCAGTGCACCATCACCTCAGTCCCCCATACTCCCGTCTGCCCTCAACCCTTCCCCTTTTCCCTCCCCACCAAGTGTCCCCAATTTGTCTTGTCATTTTTGGTTTTTGTGTCTTTCTTGTTATTATTATTATTATTGTTCTTATTCCTTTCCTTGATCCTTATTTGGTTCCCTTATATTCCTCCTAGGGGA
>JAGFMF010011712.1:5386132-5436546 GCA_019455555.1 Galemys pyrenaicus | reverse complement strand
CAGGTCTTCCCTATTGTAAAGAGTGCTGCTATAAACATAGGGGTGCAGGTATTCTTTTGAATCAGTGTATTTGTGTCTTTTGGGTAGATTCCTAGGAGTAGGATTGCTGGATCATGTGGAAGTTTCATTCTTAGTAGAATGAGGAACCGCCACACTGCTTTCCATAATGGTTGGACCAGCTTGCATTCCCACCAGTACAGCTTGCTTTTGTAAAGGAAGTTTGGTTGGAATATGGCTGTGCCTATTGTCCATGCACCTTTCCCTACGGAGTTGCCGGGTTGAGTAGAGAACAAGACAACATGGCCCGCAGAGCCCGGTATCGTGCCCAGCTGCATCAGTACAGGAAAAGTGTGCAGCACTTGTTTTAATGTTTCAGGAACTGACTTCAGCTCTACATGTTCTACCCTCTCTTGTGTACTTCAGGCAGTGGCTCTTTAGCTCTCCAGCCTCTTTGCTGCTTCAGGTGGTCCATGTCGATGTTAACTGTAAATTTAAAAATGCCTCATTTGACTCAAGCAATGATTCTGTCTTTTAACTAAATTCTAACCTGAAAATTGAGTATATATTAGACCATACAGGATTGTCAATATTGGACTGCTTTTAACCTACACAAATAGTAATTCCATGTATTTTAAACCAAAATATTATATAGTTTACAAGTGAAATCAGCATGGGGCTTGAATATTGCTTCTTTTCCTTGCCAAATATATGAATTCAGATTTATTTACTGCCCCCAAATCTCTATCTCCTTACCATAAAATGTAGCAAAGTAACATCCCCCTCCCCTTGCAGGACTGATAGGTGATTGTATTAATCAAAGCATTTAGCACAGTTTCTGCTAGAATAAGTTCTTAATACTTGATAGATAATTTTGTTTTTATCATTAGTAAGTATCATTAGCAATTATTATCATTAGCCTTATTCTCATTAGCAATAAGATACTGTTCAGGGAACCCTCCTCATCAACAAGAATTTCATTAACAGTCTCCTTGTTATGTATCCTCATAAATAAATTCCACCTCAGGTAACTGTTGGACACTCAGTTGAAATCAAGGATACTTAGAAGCACTTTTAGGTCATGATATCTCACCCCAACCTGATGTCCCTTCTATTTCATATTTTACAAAACAGAGTTGGTCTCTTTTCTGCAATGCTCCCCTTATTCAACCAAAGACTGCAGCACACAGTGCCACACAGTTTCCTCACACCCATGAGCAGGAACTGTCAAATTGTTCCTGGAGTGACAGTATTACAGCCCAGCTTCTTCCATCTGGGGGATCCCTGTTCTAGTGCAATGGGAGTTGAGTGTGTGTATTTGAAGTTGTAGATTTAAGTATTGGAGAGAAAATTATGTAGTTTATCAAAAGACATTCTGACACAGATTAAGAATGTTAACCTTTCCTTGGTTCTTCAGAAGAAAAACATCAGGAATTGAAGTGTTAGGGGCTGGCAGCCTGAAGAGGAAGAAAGAATGTCACAGTGTGGAAATAGACAGGCACTAGTGAAGCTTAAGTTTCATGACACCTTTTTGCGTGGACATGCCGATGACCTGTCTGTGTTTATAGTCTTAATTTTGCTTTGTTTGTCTTATTCAAAGGTCTTGACATAGTATAGCTTCTGGCCCCCTACAACTTAGATCTTCCCCAGGACACAGTGAGTTGAGGGTGAAGAGGTGGAGGGGAAATTGTTCCTAGTGACCAGGAAGCTTATCACTGTGCTGCACTGGGGTATAGATTCCTCTATGCTCACACTTTCGTTGGCACTTCAGAAATTTCAAGAAGCAGGAAAATGTCTACTAGTGAGTAGGTACAGCGAGAGAAAGTGATAGCATGTACAAGAGATGAAATGAAGGTGTCAAGAATTCGGAATCAGGTGAGCAAAAAGGTAAAGTAGGAAAAATTTAAATTCCTTTCTCTCTCCAATATTTTTTGACACTGGATTTTTATTGTATGTGATGTGGGGATACTTGCTTTTTAATTTATGTCTTTAAAGAAAAAGTTGACTCTTGCAGGGCAGAATATTTTGTAGTCATCTATATGACTGATACTGGGATTACATCTTTAAATGCAATATAGGCATAAAAATCAAGATCTACCTTTGGTTCAAACAGAATAGTCCAGGAGGAAAAGGTATGCTTGGATTGAACTGAGACATAAATTGAGGATATTCTTAGTGTTGTCCATTATACTGGGGAGATAACTAGCCCTGGTAGATGGTGAGTAACAGGAAGTAAACTAGATATGAAAGATGAAAACAATTCATGAAGGGATTAAATATCAGACAGGAATAAAGAGCCCCAGAAGTTTTCTGCAAAATCAATGTATAAATGAAAGCTTTCCCTAACACATCTAACACACCCTCCCAAAGTTCGGCCACAACCCAATTAATTATGCCTGCTGCTTTGTGATTAATTTGGTACCTATTATTTTAACTTGTTTAAATACAAATCCTCCCTTCTAGAGCAGGAAGGGAAAGTGTAGATAGTTGCTGAAAGAGTGCACTACTGCATATGGGTAGCATTTGATAATATTGAAGGAATGGAAGATTAGTGGCTGCACTGTTTTTGAAGCTCCTGAACCTTCAGTTTCCAGCAAAACTCTTTCCAATATTTCTCACTTTGTGCAGGCAAGTGCCTCGCACCCCACCCAGCAAGAAGTTATTTCACCTGGTAAGTTGTGTGCTCTGGATATAAAATTCTTCTTAAATTGCCCACAAATTTTCTTCTACTGTTGATGATGAGGTGCTGTCTATAATCCTTTTAAATTACCCACATTTTAAAAGCATTCACAGATTTCCAGTTAAAAGCGTGTTTTTAAAAAGCTGTTAGTAAAATCTTTTCTCTTTAGAAATCTTTGGGCAGATTTCCAAACCTCCTCCCTGTGGTCACTGGAGTGTTGCCTTCTCTGGCAGACATGTCCCTGGAAGGACACGACTTGCTGGCATTCCTCTGAGAACAGAGACGGATGAGGTGTGTGAATCTGTTGATGTTCACTTGGTATTTTCAGTCCATGGGTAGCAAAAGTAGAGACGGCAGCAGTTTAATTTCACCTCTTTCCTGTGAAATTTTTTCTTTAGGAGAATGCATTTTAACTGGCTGCCCCAGTGGTCAGGGATTGCTGCTTGAATCCTAAGCATCCCTACTGCCAGAAACCATCCTACTCCTCCAAAGTTTTGATGTAATCTGTCCTAAGAACTGACCTGAAAGACTATGATTACAAATCGTAGCTAAATGTACTTGTAAAGGATGTGGACTTTTGTCCATCTCAGGAAGTGTCCACTAGAAGACTTTTTAGCTACAGTTCCCTGGTAAGCCCAGAGCACAGCATAAAAAGAACACTTCTGTAGGGTCTGAGAAAAGTTAATCAGGCTTTTTCACCCTTCTGCCACTGGTATAATGATGGACACCTGCGGTGCTGCGTGCATGCCTAGGTGGGCATGCACAAGTGGGTGCACCTGGGTTTGGACATGGGCCTATAGAGGCGGCATCATGAGGATGCCAGCAACAGCAAGAGCAGCGAGAGCAGTGGAACAAAGAGCAAGAAAGCAAAAGAAGCAGCAAAGCAGCCGAGAGGGCGAGATGCGTCGGGAGCTGGGAGGCCTGCCAGCCTCCCAGCCCCTGGCACCCATGCCTGCCATATACCTCATGCCACCTCTGTAATAAAAGCATAAAAGTCACCGAGGGCTCCAAGACTCCTTCCTTTACCCCCTGCCTGCTAGAACCATCCAGAACTTGCTCTGTGCCGCCTTCCTGGCACTACAACTTCTAACTTCCAAGTCCACCCCCACCTTCATCCACGTTCCATATGGTTGTAAAATAGGTTCCACGCTTCCTGATGTGAAATGGAAATATGGACGACATGCATCTTACTCCTAGATGAAGAGAAAAGTGTTTATGTGTATGTGTGTTGCCCTTTGTGCCCTTTGTGTGTGCCAGTATAACATAGATTGAATAGACAAATGCCTCTCCATTTCCAAATGGGCATTTACGCTATGATTTCATTCCCAGTTCCCTTCAATTATTCATTTAAGCCTTCCATGCTGTTTTGTTTATATCCCATTGATAAAAGTGTATGGTATTGTAGAGTAAATGAAAGTTATCGGGTTTCTCCGCCCTCCCACCATTATCATCAATGATAGACCCCTCTGGTCCCGCATGCCTGATGGTGACACCTGGAGCTGGGTGTGTGCATGTATACGTAGACACACCTGGGCTGAGAAGCTGAGCATATAAGGGCAGCATCACGGGGACGCCAGCAGCAGAGCAGAGACAGAAGCAGCAGTAGCAAGTCCAGAGAGAGTGAAGATTTGCTGGGGGTTAGGAGGTCTGCAAGCCTCCTGGCCCCTCGGCCTACCCACTGGCCATGTACCTGGTCACCTCTGATGCAGAAAAATTAATAAAAGCCTGAAAAAGCCACCAAGAACTCCAGGACTCTCCTTTACCTGTTTGCCTGGATCATAGAGAACCTGCTCTGTGCCTTCCTGCCCCTACGGATATCCATATAGGGAAGTTTGGATGTGCTTTAGCACAGTCTTCATCTATAGACAGATGTTCTACTGGATGTATCACAAACATTAAATAGACAAGTGACCAGAGGAAGCCCAGACCCCAGGACAAAGGATCAACAGCTGATGTAACTCTTTTTCAGTGAACCTAACGACTGTAGGTCATTAGACTTAATGGAACCCATTGGTCTGAGCTGCCAGCAGAGAAGGATTCTGTTGCTAATTCCATTTTCTCCAGAACATATTTCATCCCTGCCACTTGAACATCTCATCTTCCCTTTCTAAGAGGGAAGGACTCCAAGGTCAAGGAGACAGTCAGGTAATTTGGGTCTTATTTTTTTCCTCTTTCTTTTGTTATGAAACTATCTCTTCATTTCCTAAAGAGTTTCCCTTTCCATTATCAAAAGACTGTTTTAGAATGAGACCATTAACACCATCCCCCCAATACAGGTTCTTTGTCATTTCATTTTTGCTCCTATAATGTTACTTCTGTTTCAAAACTGTAAATGCTTCCAAGAGAGTAACAGAAAGGTCACATACATGTAAATAAAAATGGAAAAGTACAAAATTAACACGTCATGTTAGGTAGTAAATGCATTCAAAAGTGGGCAGAGTATGGGTCTTAAATTCCAGGTATGATTTGATAAAATGAAATTCAGAAGAAATGAACTTTCAAAAAAATTACTGATTTCTGGCAATCAGGCAGATTAGATACTCTGAGCAACCCTCCTATGAAATTAATACTGGATGAATTTAAATATATTATTAAGCTGGGTTGGGACAATTGAATAACCACATGCAAAAGAATGATACTAGATCACTCTCACATGATACACAAAAATTATTTCAAAATGGTTCAAATACTTGCATGTAAGACCTGAAATCACAAAGTACATAGAAGAAAACACAGGCAAAACACTCCTTGACACTACTTCAGTGATGCCTTTGAGACATGATTATAGCAGCAAGGGAAATGAAAACAAAAGTAAGCAGTGGGACACATCAAACTAAAAAGGTAAATAAAGAAACTATCATTAAAACAAAAAAAATACCCTCTTGAGTGGGAGGAACTATCTGCACACCATACTTTCAACAAGAGACTAATTTCCACAATCTATAAAAAAAATTCATGTAAATCAACAGAAAACAGATAACTCAATCAAAAAGTAGCCAAAAGAATGAACTACTTTTCCAAAGAAGACATACAGATAGCTAGCAAGCATGGAGAAACGCTCATGATCACTTACCGTTGGGTACACAAAAATCAAATGCAACATCTCACACCAGTGAGCACAGCCCACATTAAAAAAAAAGATCAGAAGAGAAAAAAAAATTGTTGGTGAGAGTGTGGAAAAGAAGGAACTTTGTATACTGTTTGTGGAAATGAGGACTGGTATAGCCCCTATGGAAAAGAGTATAGAGGTTTCTCAAAACATTAAAAATAGAACTACCATATGATAACAGCAATTCCACTCCTGGGCACCTACTCAAGGAATGCAAAATTATCAATTCAAAGGCTTATATGCACTCTATGTCATATGACCTTTTAGAATTGAATTTTTTAACCTAGCATAATCATCTGGAGAATGATCCAGATTATTTCTTTTTGTTGCTGAATGGTATTCTTTGAAATAAATGTACCAAAATTCATTTAAATATGTACTCAATGAAGAATATTTTGGTTATTTCCAGTTTGGGGCTATTGAAAATAAAGCTGCTGTAATCATTTGTGTGCAGAATTTCAGTGAGCATGTTTTTATTTCTATAGGCTACATGCCCAGAGATCAACTGCTGTATTGTCTGGTAGGTACATGTTTCTTTTTTTTAGGAACTATGAAACTGTTTTCAGAGTGACTATTAGTCTCAGTTTTGCTGTAAGATTTCAAGGATTTGTTCGGGTTTGTTTTTGTTCCTTTGTTTTACTTTTCACATATAGGTGAAATCATGTCTTCTGATTTCATTTGCTTTGTATAACCCACTCTAGTTTCACCCATTCGTTGCAATAACAAGATGTCACCACTTATATAACATTTTTGATATGACTGACTTTAAACATATAGAAAAATTTAGAGGTTTGTAGGGAGTAGGTGAAGGCTGGAGGGCAAAATGCGGTAATGAAAATGTTTTTGTGTCTACATTGAGAGCAGCTCAATAAACTGGCTGGGGTATTGTCCTAAATTTTGCAAGATGTTATGCTTGGTGGAAATTGAGCTTAAGGTACACAGACTCCCAGTGTTGTGTCATACAACTGCATATAATCATATCAAAATGAAAGACATAATTTAGAAATAAAGCAGTTAGTGAAAATGGAGGATGGCTTACTGTTTAATGTTTTAGGGTGATAGTGATAAGAGATAAGTTGCCAGTGCATCTAATGACTTTGGGATTGAGGTTAACATTAATTTCATACAAAATGCTTCACGCGATCAAGTTACTTGATGCATAGAGATTTAAATAGTCATTTAAAACACGTTTATTATTCAAGTTTCGACTATGAATCAGTTTGCTCCAAAGAACCTCTAAGAAGTGAAATTTAGATGGGACTTGGCTCAAAAACTGGACAGCAGTTGTCTTACGCTGCACGACTTGAACTTTACCACAAGGGGGCACAACTATTCCAGCTATTACAAGGGCAAAGAGAACAGGTAGAGACTTGAAATGGGAATATAGGAATAAATGGGAATAATGCTGTTTTATAAACCACTTTTATAACTGAATGCTTACTGTGGAAGGAGAGATTTTTGGTCAGTTTCTTAAACTACTGTAAATTAGTTTTTGAAAATTTGCAATTACTAGGCAAATCAAAGAAAAGGAAGCAGGTCATTAAAAGTGAGCAAAAGAAAAGAGTTCTGATTGAGACTTAGTCTCAGAAGGATCAGCCAGAAACTCTCCCTTACCTCCTTGAGGAATTGATGCTCCTATAGCAGCTCACATATGCACAGGATCTTGAAGACACTGGCTTAATAGGATGAGATAGTCAACCAGATGCGACCAAATCCCAGGCTTTGTATATGTATTAACAAAGAACATGACCTCAAAGCCTTTGACCATTTCAGTTAAATCAGGGCAATAAAAGAGAGTGAGAGGTGAGAGGGGATGTCAGTAAGAGATGGTGGATATGAGATGGGTAAGGAGGATTCCTTTTAGAATATAGGTTCTACTGTGAGTCTCCATCATGGAGTTTCTATCATTCAAATTTTAGGCTAGAAATGACCTTAATGGGCCAGGTCACCAGCACCCAATACCTGGAAAGTTGACGAGAACAGACCTTGGCATCTTCCCACTAGGAAATCCAAAGGGAGAAGCAGGTGGGATGCCCAAGGCATAAGGCAGGAGTTGCCAGTGATCAGTCTATCTGGAAATGTGCTTGTCTCAGTCAAGGGATGTGCTGAAGGTTTTTTAAAGACTGACATTAGCTTCCTGCCACCTCCAGAGTCTGAAGTCTGTGAGAGCCCCTCAATATCTTTACTTGACCCTTTCTCCCCTTGGTTCCTGGTGCTGAGCAAAGAGTAACCAGGACCAGTTCTGAGCTATAGGAGAAGTTCCTCCCATCCTAAAGCCAAGTTCAGGATTTTAACTATTGAGTCAATGTGGACACTTTCATTTCTGAACTGAGGATTTTATGACTGAAATTGCTGGAAATCTTAGAGCAACTAGAAACTGCTTGAACACCCTCATTTCTTCATCCAGGACCCAGGAAGATCTCATGAATCAAGTATAAGCGCTAGTGGGAGAGCCAAAGGAAAGTGTTCTGTGCTCTACGGGTTCATGTATTTATGAAGTGTGAACTAGTTTGTAAATGCTGATTCGATTCTTGTCTTTGAATACAGCTTTTTTCCATAGTTGTTTGGCTCCTTCCGAGAAACAAGGTTTTTACTCTTTGGATCATTATTCAACAATTCAAGAGCATGTTGTGAAATTTTTAAAGCACCCACAAAACTGAAGCACTCTCAGTAGCAAGAGTTATAAGGGGTATGATGTATTGATTAAATGCCATAAAAATGCTTCAACTTTTCCATATCTCAAACAGAATTTCTGATTTCCTTTCTTGACTAACCAACCCAACCTGCTGCTCCTGTTGATCCTGCTCTTCTCAATGAATGGCCCCACCACTGGTTTAGGTCCGCTGGACAGAATGTGAGCTGCCATTTTTCAGGCTTTCTCCATTTTCCATTCACCCTATCTAAGGGTAGTCAGTCAATTTCAAAGTGCACTCAGATCTGACCCATCCAGTTCTGGATGACTCCTCACCCCTAATCCCTCACATGCACTCTTCCAACAACCTCCTAGATGATCTCTGTATTTTTTCCTCTTGTTCCTTATAATAGATTCCCCCAACATCTAGACTGATCTTCAAAAATCAGCATTAACTGCTAATGTCAAGCCTGTGATATCAGTGTAACATCCACATTTTTACTGTGGTCTCTAAGACTCTCTATGATCTGACTCCAGTCATAATCACTGATATTATTTCAATCATTTATGACTCTTGTCATCATGCCAAGGTCATTCACATCTCAAAGTCTTTATTCTTGCTTTCCCCCTCTTTTTTTTTTTTTTTACAGTGTGCTTCTTATATCATTCAAAACATAATTCAACTTTCTGTTCATATAACTTCTCCTCAGAGAAGTCTTCTATTACCAGTGCATCTAAAAAGCACAAGATTTTTAAAGTCAATAACTATCCTTTATATTGCTTTGTTTTTCTTCTTAATAGTTTTTATATGACATTGTATTGTTTGAGTAGGTATGTTATTATCATTCTACCCCATGAGAACATGATTGTCTTGTACTTTGAGCATCTGGAATAATTCTGACACTTAGTAAGCACTCAAAAAATTGAGTTTTAATATTTGTTAATTCATTATTTAACCAATTAATACTTAAGGAAGTAAACATGTTCTATAATCAAGAAGTAGTAAACTTGGAACTGTGGATTCCTGATTTACCTTTTCCACTAAATAGTTGTGTGGGATTCAGCAAATAACTAATTTTCTTTCCCACTCTTTATGCATTTTACAAGACCAGTGCTCTAACCCCTGAGCTATGGAGCCAGCTGTTCTTTATGCATTTTAAAGGTAATTTGTAAGATAATGAAATGTGTTGAAGTTCTATGTTTAAAACAGAGTCATCTTAGAAGGTAGTATTTCTATTTCATTGCATTTTATATACACACACACACATTTTAAATCAATAAATTTACATGTCTCCTGTGGATCTGTTTAGATCTCTCTCTCTCTCTCTTCTTTATTAAAAGTATTTTTGGTCACCTTGTATGTGTCAAATACTATGCTAGGCACTTGTAAGACAAAGACAAATTAGGTGTTTTCTTTGTTTGCAAGATTTTAGTCAAGAAAAGAAGGCAGAAATAAACCTGGATTAGAATATAGTTGGATACTGTGTAAGGAGAAATGTTTTCAATATGTATGTTCAGTTGCTCTATCTGGGAATTCAGTAGTGAGAGGGTAGAGTGTGTGGATGGGACAGGGGGGTACTGGAAGTGCTTGACATTATTTACCATTGTAATGTTGGCTGATGGTGAGTATAAATGCAGTGAATTGAAGACTGATTGAAAGTGACGGAAGATGATCTATTGTGTTTGCTCCTCTTTGGGAACATTTGAAAAGGAGAAGAGAAAAATTTGTAAGGAAAAGGGGGCAAGGAAGAAATTTATAAGGATGAGAAATTGCTAGGTATCATTGAGGAATGAACCAAAGGAGCTGGGGTTGAGTTTAGCCAGGAAGCTGCTTGACAACACTGCCCTCTTCAGAGGAACCTGCAGGAGAATGAGATGGGGGGTGCAGTTCAATCCAATGAAGGGCTCATCTGGGACAGAGGCGGAGAGGGGAGATGACCTTCACACTCAGGGGCATCTGCACCACAGATAGGAGTTAAGAAAGTTCTCTACAGTCTGTAGTTGCTTATTATTAAACATTAAGGTCATCTGCAGAGTTGAAGAAAACAAAAGTTGGGTAGGACTGAAACACTGGATTGTCCTCCAAACGTGAATGTGACAGCTGGAGTCCAATGGCTGAGTAATGCCCTGCAGATGAGGAGATAGTGTTTCTGTTGACAATTAGATTCTCAACCTAATGAGTTACTTATTTTTGATGATTCCTGTCTTCATCATGGGCTGTTAGTAAGCACTAAATTGTGCTTGGGCTTACTCTTATTTCCAAGGCTAATTATTGTTAATACTATTTTGTTGCTTTAACCTCTTAATAAGAAAGCATAATAAACAATGATGCTAAGAACAGAAGGCTCAGCATAAATTCTCCCAGTCGAGAACCATGGCTGCACATTAGTCAGCGGAAGTATTTTACCTGTCAGGTAGGCAGGTGCACTTATCTATATTTCTTAGTTTCATCTGAATTAAATACCTAGGCATGTGTATGCATTCATTCGCTCACTCATTCAGTAAACACTTGTTCATCAACTACTTTATGCCAGGTACTCTGGTAGTCCGTGAGGATTCAGCAATAGAAAAACCAGCTCTCATCCTTAAGGAGCAAGTTCTTTCATGTACGTGGACCCAGGGATGTAGCTAATAGGTTGAGTTTCCAATAGTGAAATTAAATATAACAATTGTATCATGTAATTCATGTACACTATTTTTGTTGTATTTAGTTTATTAACCTATTTTTGGTGCTGCTGCTCAAGACTACTTTTTGAGTTACTATTAATTGCATTAAACACTGTAGAAGTAAACAAGTAATGTGAAAATAGTGGATTTTTTTTTTACACTGCTTTATTCTGTATTCTCTGCTCTTAGCCTTCAACTGACTCTTCTGCTCTCGTGCCTGCCTTTTGTCTTGGTGAGATCCACCTGAGCACTCTGCCATTAGGAAGAGTCCCACCGCTTCCGAACTTCCTGACTTCGGCCTCTGGAGGGCATTGTTGTCCTTTCTTACCCATTTAAGTCTGTAAATTCTTTAGCTGTTGTAAAATGCAATTCATATGTACTATTAAGACACACCTGGTAGGAAATTCCAACTTTATTACATTTTTAGGATGTGAGATGATATATTTGCTTCCTTTTTTTTTTACAATTAAAAAGGTTATTTCGGGCCTCCCTGGTGGCGCAGCGGGTTGAGCGCTGAACTGTGAAGCACCCGTTGTACAGTAGCGCGAGTTCGATCCCCGGCCAGGGAGGGGACCCACATGTCTCAGCAAATCTCTCCTGCCTCCCCCGATGCTCCCCTCAGCAGTGTATTTCAGTCCATCTGCCTATTCTGCTCCCCACTCTGTCTCTGGTGAATCCTCTCACCTCCCTCGACTCTGGCCTGTACCCCAGTTCTTGTATGCATAAATAAATAAATCTTAAAACAAAAACACAAATACAATAAAAAAATAAAATAAAAAGGTTATTTCACATCATGTTTTGAATCTTTGAGCCACTAAGGTTGTATTGACAAACTTCCAAAGGAAGTTTCTAGTTATTCCCTTCCTTCTCTTTCTCTTTCTTTGCTTATTTCCTCCTTCCCTTTCTGCTTCCCCCCTCTCTTGTCCATTCGTCTTTTTTAATTCATTCTGCAAGTATTCACTGAGTATTTATTCTGTTCTTGACTCTGTAGCAGGGTATAAAGGTGAGATTATAAAGAGCTTTTGCTGCTCCCAAGGAACTTAGGGTCTAAATAGAGACAGGAAGTCAAGCAACGACTGCGCATCAGTGTGTTTAAGGCTGCGAGCACAGTGGGCACTTCCCACAGTAGGCGAGCGAGCAGAGCAGAGGAGGCACTGAGAGTGTGGAGTTCTATGGTTCCTTTGAGTGATCCTTAGAGGAGGAACACTTTAATATTTGACCTAGAGGAAATTAAAGAATTAATTAATCTAGGAAGAAAAGGTGTGAAACTTAGCTATTTCCACCCCTGTAGTTCATTGTTTCTGATACTGGATGGTCTGTTTATAAAATGGTAGTGAATGAACATAAGGTCCATCCTTTCAATGAACAAACATGAGTTTGTTCCCCTCATTTCATTTATCTTTTCCAAAATGGGCAAAATGCTATTCTTACCTTCTAGAACTTCTCCACTCAGTTTACATATGACAATTTCTCAAAGATGTCTTGATGAGTATAAATGCCCCCAACTTTGCCTGGGAATTTTTGCGTTAATCTATGGTGGGCTCTGGACATTTCTATTTAAAAAATAGTAAGACCCCCCCTAATGATTTTGATGTTGAGCTAGTGTTGAGAACTGAAGTATGACTCTACTTAACTAGTATCTTCTGGTGGAAAGTGATCCAAATTTAATTCTGAATTCTGATTCTATCACATATTAACTGAGTGATTGGTCAAGTTGCTAAACCTCTCTGAGCCTCAGTTCCTCATCTGTGAAGTAGTACCAATTGTATCTACAAAGTACAGGTGGCATACTTACACAAGGCCAGAATACTTTCCTATAGAAGTAACAGGGAGTTCATTGCACATGGGGTTTGTAATAAGTGGAACCTTAGGAAACTATGAAAACATTAATTAATTTCATAAGTCACTTCCTTCTGAGGAGGAGGTGACACTAAAAATGAGTAGGAAAAGAGGGGACTCAAAGTCAGATATCTATTATCTATCTATATCTATCTACTTAGAGGTTACATTGGTTTACTACACCATTTATGAATCGGAAGTATAGGATAACATTCCTCCAGATGTGGGTCACCACTCTACAACCTCCATCTAGGCACACACAGTCCTCTACCATAGCCCACTGGGCCCCCTCCACACTTCTCTTACCATCCACCTCTGCCCTGCTCTGGTATCTAAATTCTATTGTCAGATTTCTAGAGGTTTTATTGGTTTGTGTCCATCTGAACCTTTGTTTTGTTTCTCCATATTCCATATGTAAATGGAAATCTGGTAGTTATCTGTCTGTTGACTTAGTTCACTTAGCATCATCCCCTCCAATTCCATCCATGTTGTCACAAATGGCAAGAAATTAATCCTTTTTTATAGCAGAGTAATATTCCATTGTGTGTATATACCATATCTTCTTATCTCTCGGCACTTAGGTTGTTGTCATAACTTGAGTATTGTAAGTAATGTTGTAATGAACATAGAAATGCATATATTCCTTTGATTAGTGTTTCTGCATTCTTCAGGTAGATAGTAGTGAAATTGCTAGATCATATTGCAGATCTGTCTTTTAATGTGTTGAGAACTTTGTACTGTCTTCCATAAGTCTTCCATGTACTTTTGAAGGCTTGCTTAACATATATTTTATGCAATACTGATGTATTTTTCTCTTAAATATCCCCAAATCTCTATCACTTCTGATATTGTCATAGTCTCTCATTGTTCTAATAGTGTTTTAAAATCTCCTGGTTGAGATCTTCTTCACTTTCAGTACATATGTTTACCCATCTTCCCAATTTATTTATATTTTTTCTTTTTTCCTCCCTGTTTCCCCTTAGCTTCCCAATTTAAATCCCCTCTATTCCAGGCTCACACTCAATTTTCTCACCAGAGAAAACAAAGCCCTGAAGAGTAGCCCATTTCTTTATCTTAATCTAGGATCATTTTCCTGTTGAACAGGGTTATAAGGGAATATTCATGTTTCTGAACAAAATCTCCTGTAA
The DNA here is from genome assembly GCA_019455555.1 of Galemys pyrenaicus. NCBI lineage: Eukaryota > Metazoa > Chordata > Mammalia > Eulipotyphla > Talpidae > Galemys > Galemys pyrenaicus. The sequence continues at coordinate 5,422,474 of JAGFMF010011712.1, read as the reverse complement.
TTTGTTTCTTTTATTCAGAATATTCTTTCAGCTTGGACAACCCTTCTCCCTGTTTCTAAATAAATACAAAGCTTTTAAACTCTTCTGAGTATTTAGCTTGAGTGGCCCACTTTGAAATATACTTTGGAGACATTTTATTTTTTACAGATTTTCCATTACATATTTTATATCATTATTTCGTTTTACCACAATGGAAACTGAGTTCCACAGAGTTTAAAGTTTTAGGGTAATGTCCTTCCCTATCTAGAGCTTTGTCCTTTCTCTTATAACTGCCTTTCCAGCATGGAAACTGAAGGGAGAAGGGGAAGGAAGGAACAGAAGAAAGACAGGAGGGAGGAAAAAAGAAACAGTAAATCTGAATGTCAGAAAACAAGAACTTGGTCTTCGTCATATTGAATCCACCTCATATAGGTGTAGTTGTTACAATAGGTGAAATGTGCAAATGAGTATATGACTTCTTTGCTTCTAGATGGCAAATATTTAAAAAAATGAGTAATACACACTCCTTTGTGTCAGTTATAATTGACACCTAATTTGAAATTCAGTTCAATCATCCTCTCCAACTATGAAAATAAGCATCCATTGAATTTTCATTTTGTCTATAAAACTATTGTAGCAATCCAATTTTTATCATTGAAGCATGAGCTCCTAGTCCAGTTTCCTCCCATTCACATCACGCCCATCTACTTTTACCCCATATTTCCAGTGAGGATAACTTATGTATGAAATTAATAAAACAAAGTAAAACAAAACCAAAAAACAACTTTGGTGGACACTTCATTAGCAAAACTTCATGTCCCACAACATAATGGTTTGTTTTTGCTTTTATAAAAGAAACTGCTGTTGACTCACTGTCTATCCCGTGAAGTGCTGCTCATGCTAAGAATTAATGATGCTTCTTTCCAAACAAACCAGGCAACCTCTGTCTCTTTGAAGATAGTTTTATGTTTACAAGTCCATGGAAATGTTATATGATAACATGATTTGCTAAACAAACATCCCTTGACTAATAAATCTTGACAAATGTTTCAAAAAAAGGTGCAGCTCTGTATCACAGAGGGTTTACTATTCACACATCTCAGTTTCATATTGTTAGTCATTAAAAAATGCAAACACTTTAATATTTTATTTTATTTTTTATTTATGCTTACAAGAGCTGGGGTACAGGCCAGAGGTGCAGGGGGTGAGAAGATTCACCAGAGACAGAGTGTGGAGCAAAACAGGCAGATGAAGTACACTGATGAGGGGAGAAGTGGAAAAGCAGGAAAGGTCTGCTGCGCCATGTAGGTCCCCTCCCTGACTGGCCATCGAACTCATGCTGCAGTGGCTGAGGAAGCCCCACAGTGCGGCGCTCAACCCTTTGTGCCACAAGGGAGGCCCCAAAACATGCAAACACTTTAAAATTACAGCTGCCAGGCCAGATGAGGTTTATCTGAAAAGGTGATTAACTGGAAGGGTTTTCATCTCAAATTCCAGGACAATCCCTGAGAACACAGCAATAAAAACCAGAGAGAGTCCGGAGTCCTAGGAGCAGGGGTTTGCATTGAGAAGTTCTTGGACCTTGCCCTAGCCATCTTGGGAAGTAGGTGGAATGCCTTCTGAAAAAAGAGTTTTAAAGAACCTCATTGTCAAGAGTTATCACATTATAAACATAATGTTTTCATTTCCTTGAGTAGATCTTTCATTAAAATAAGAAGATCATATGAACTTTCAAAACTCATTTCTTGTTGGTTAGAATTTCTTACCAACAAGGTATTATATAATCTCTCAAGAACTACTTTATAATTAAGAACAGCAACAGGTCCATTCATGTTGTTGAAAATAACAGGGGTTAATCTTTTTTTTTTTTTTTTTTAAATAGCTGTTTGGACCTAGAGGGAATTCTGTTTGGCGAAATAAGTTAAAAAAAGACAAGCACTGCACGATTTCACTCCGTGTAGAACATAAAGAAAACAAATAAATGAATCAAATAAGACAAAAATAAAGTTTTAGACTATAAGGACAATTAGTAGTTCTGAAAAGGAAGGGGAAAAGAAGGTGGAAAAGTCAGGAAAAAGTGTAAATGGGATGGTGAAGGAGAGATTTGGATTCTCAGAGGTGACCTGAATTTACTATACACATGTTGATTCTCAGTGATGAATACCTGAAATTTACATGGTGTTATAATGCAATGTTACTTCAGTAACAGCAACAACAAAAAGACACAACTGTCACAGATTGAACAGGAACAAAAGTTCAGTAGCTTTTCATTGTGGGGACAAAAGTTCTTATGAGCATTATGAGATTTTGAAATCTGAACACATATTTGAGAATTTATTTAGTCTGGTTGTTTCAAAGAAAGTGTCTTATAAATACAAATTCCGAGCTTAATAAAGCCCAGTAAATAAATGAATAAAACCATTTTTTAAAAAAGACAGTGACAGAAAAGTAGAAATTGGAGCTTGAGTTTGAAGAGGAAAAAAATTGCCTGCCGTTATCTAAACATCTTAACAACCTGCATGAATCGTGTGAAATTTCATGTATTCACTTTAATACTGGTATTTTTTTTCTATTCAAAGTGTATTTTATGAAATAATTATATATTTACATATATTACATCCACTGTATAAAGAGTTCCTTGAGATTAGTGAAAAGGACACTTCAATTTTCTTAGCTTTTTTAAGACTAGGTGGATAAATGGTAAAAAAAAATAATAAGGTTTGAAAAAAAAATTCAGCCTAACTAACAATGAATGGAGTTTAGAGTAGAAGAGGGAAACACTCAACAAAGATTATTAAGAATGCTATCACTTAGCGTGCATGACAGTGAAATGGGCTGTTGTATACCTAGGTGGCGTGACCGAGTAAATAGGAACAAGCTTTTTCAACAAAGCTTTGATAATCTTTATGTAGATTCTGTAACATGTCACACCCTTGGAAATAGTAATTCCATCTCTGAGAATCTATTTTAAAGGACTGATTAAAATAATAAAGATGCCTGTTGCAGCAAATCTTAGGCAGCCACTAACTTGAAACAGCCTAGCGATCCAATAGTACAGAAATAGTTAAGAACATAGGATGCATCATTTAAAATGACATTGATCAAAATTATTTTGTTATGGGAAATGAAATATAACTTTGTTTACTGTATGCTCTCAACTAAGGATCAGGTCTTCCTCCTTCTCCTACTAATTACTAATTAGTAATAAAAGCCAAAGTGTAATAAGCACTAGCTCCTTCCTAAGTACTTTACTTGTATATATTTATTTCTTAGAATAACCTAGTAAGGTGGTAGGTGCTATTACTATCACATTTTACAGATGATGAAAGTGAGGCACACAGATTAAATAACATATTCCAAGTCATAGCTAGAAAGTGGCATTATTAGCTTTTGATATTTTAAAATTTATTATGACATAATTCACATACCAGAATATTTGCTATGTAAAGTATGTAATTCACAGGGTGAAGATAAATAATCAGAGGAATTATGTCTGAAATAGGAATGATTGTCAGAGAGCAGAATTTTCTGGACTCTTGGCAATTTCTTTGCACCTAGTGCATGAAAACTTGGAGGTGGAAAGATTATGAAAAGTGGTGAGCTGCATTTTTGGCTATTAAGCTTAATAATGAGGTGTTGAAGCAGAAATGTTCATTTGGTTGGTTTAAAAAAAGAGACTTTATAAATAAAGTGAAAGGATAAGTTTTGGGATCATAGGTGATATTTTATATGGGTTTTCTAAAAGGGTAGAAACTATGCCCTTTTCTCCTCCTGGCATCTCGTCCTTTGTGGACGTCATTCTGAATGAATGAATGAGCGCACAGTCACCTGGAGATTGAGCCTCAGTGCCCAGCTGGCTTTGTCTGAACTCTTGATTCTACATTGCCTCACTGACCTTTGACCAGAATTGAGCATCTGGTTTCTGAAACTGCCCATCTGGTTTTAACCCACTTTGTATATCCTTCCTGGGCATTGTGACTCAGACTGACTGGCTGGGTTCTTGAATGCCAGCTCCCTTTGAAGGTAGCCCAGCCCATTCCTATGCCAGTGATTCCACTGCCCACTCAGAGTGGCGCTCTCAGGGTGGTTCTCCCCTTGTCCGTCATGCCTACTTCCAATGAAGGCATTCTTCTACGCTAGTTCAGCTGCTTCCCAAGAATGTCCTCCTTACTTATATTTCCTAGTTCAAGTTACTGTGGAGTAAGAGGAAATGAATTACAAAGACTTCATTCCTACAAAGTGCCTCTTTTCTGTTTGTAAAAGCAGACAAATCTTGGCATTTGGTTTATGCTTTGTTTAAAGTGAGAATTCCTCTATAACCAAAAAGTTTAAATAATTACTGTCCTACCCTTTTAGAAAACCCATGTAAAATAGCACCTATGATCCCAAAACTTGTCCTTTCTCTTGATTTATAGTCTTTTTTTAAAAAAAACAACCAAATAAACTTTTCTGCTTCAACACCTCATTATTCAGCATAATAGCAACACAAGCAGCTCACCATTTTCATCATCTTTCCACCTCCACAAATTGAAGGTGCTATTTACATAGCTACTTAGTCCTTCTTGATTTATGTCTCCCCTTTTCCAGAAAATAGTTTCAAATCAGTTTTTTTTTACTTTTTCTTTAGAAATGTCTTTGACCTTGACCCCAATTTTTAATTTTACATTCAAAATCTCTCCACTCAGCCATACACAACTAAAAATGTTTCTCTGTTGACCACAGTGGTGTCAACAGTACTGTGAATTTTTTCTCTTCTGCAGTTTTCTTTTAAGTAATATTGCTAGAATAACTAGTAAAGATTTTTCCCTATTCTCCAACTCAGCACTCAAAATACATTTTTCCTAAAAGTCTCAGACTATATTGTTAGTGGGGAAAGGTCCTCCTGAATGGATTACACAAAGAGGTTATGGACTTTGACCCCCATTCCAGACCTACAATATCCAAGAACTACAAATCCCATAAGGTCATTATCAAAGAGGGGATCATTGGGACCTGAGGGTGGAGTCAAATAGCCAGGCTGAGTATAAAAGCAGACATGTGGGCCTTGGGGGGTCCCTTTTTCGTTGGGAGCCAGCTCTCAGCATGCTGTTGGGTTCCAGCTCTGAGGAACTGGTAGGACATTTACAAATCTGTATCACTCTCTTCTCCTTGTAATATTCACTATGCTATTTCCCCCTCTCTTGGAAGTAAAACCCTTTATTAACCTTTGTCGTGTATGCCTGCAGTTGGGACTTATTATAAGTGCCTTTTGAGCCTGTGGGTGAGGACCCAGTCAGGCAAACCCATTTCATATTAGGGTTGCCCTGTAACAATATGGCCTTTATTTCTTTTTTTCCACTATCTCATTCAAACTAATTAATTTAAAGAAACTGATATCTATTCCTCAAATATTTCTTCAGTTTTAGATTTGCCAGCTAACTCACATGTACACCATGAACATGTATGTCTAAAAGTTTGTACAAACTGTTTTGTCGAGAATATTCTTTTAAGTTTCTGTCTCTTCTCCTGCCAATTCGAATTGCTCTCATTTTACAAAAACCTCTTTTCCAAAGAAAGCATATTGAATTTATTTTTTTTAAAGATTTATTTATTTATGCATACAAGAGCTGGGGTACAGGCCAGAGGCGCAGGGGGTGAGAGGACTCACCAGAGACAGAGTGGGGAGCAGAACAGGCAGACTGACCGAAACACACTGCCGAGGGCAGCAGCGGGCGAGGCAGGAGAGGTCTGCTACGCCATGTGGGTCCCTCCCTGGCCAGCGGCAGGGATCGAACTCGTGCTGCAGTGGTTGCGGTTTGCTTCATAGTACGTTGCTTAACCTGCTGCGCCACCAGGGAGGCCCCATATTGAATTTAGTCATTGGGTATCAGATACTAATAATGTATAGAACATATACTGTGATTTCTGACTATATTAATTACACTATTACCTAGTCACTTGTTTTCTTCTACTTTTTAAAAGTTGATTGATCTTTTATACCAAGAAAAATAAAATCCTTTTTAGGGCCCCAAACTATGTCATCGACTGGTCTTGTATTTCCCGTTATCTAGCATATGTGCATACTTAAACCTTTTGCTTGAGTAATTGGTGAGAAGGGAAGATTTAACTCAATAAAGCAAATACAATAGGTTCTCAGACAATGTCATTTCGTTTTAATGTTGGCTGAATGGAATGGTTATTTGAGGACCTGCATTCTGTATTTGTCTCTTAGCTTAGAGTCAGGGTTCCAACAACCTGTCAATGACTTTAAGTGAGGACCTATTTGACATGTAACACTCTTCCCAAGAATGTTATCATTTCTCTTGCACATAATGTCTGATCTAGAGATTTAAACACATTGGGATAATCTTGAGTTTGACCATTTTTGTGTATCTTCCTTAACTGTATTCAAATGAAATGTCTGACTACTAAACATATCGTTACAATCATTGCTATTAGAATACTTCTAATGGTCCTGCTGGTATATCTGCCAGTAAGTTCTTAGATCAAGAGTGACACCTTGAGATACAGATAACTGCCTACTCTTTTCTCCTGTGATTATTATGATTGTGTAGGTCAGATTAAGATTCTCTGGTACTTAAACTGAGACTTTTTATAGACATCCTTGATCACCCCAAGGTGAATGTTCTCCCCCTTCTAGATATTTGACATTCCATCTTCCAGAAATAGCTATTTCTTTTACTTAATTCCTGCTTGGGTGTTTTTGTTTTTTGCCTAATCACTTCTACACTATCACTTCAGTTTTCCTTTTTCTACTCGTAATAAGTTACCTGAACCCTACAGGGAATGAAACTCATGTGTTCCCTGAGTTCTTTATGTGTCTCACATCAAGGTATTTATATTCTTAATGTTATTGTCTATTAACTTGTCTATATCTCCATAGACTGTAAACTATAGAAGAACAGCAGGTAGTAAGTCAGTCTACCCAGATATATGGAATGAATGTGAATTATGTAGTAGTATATTTTTGTAAATTAAGAGAATGACTTCTTAAATGATCACTTAGTTATTTTCTATAATAAAATTCTATAATTTGAAGAATTTTCCTTGTAATTTATATGATTTTTCAGTGACACATATTCATACTCATTATTTTGCAATTATTATAATACAGGAGGATTCCATAAAGTATGGAATTTTTTGTCTTCCTTTAACTCTCCATACTTAATCCTTGTCATTATTCATATATTCCACATTTTATCTTATTTTGTTTAATCTAATAACTTTATTTCCAATGTCTTTATATTAAAACAGACCAATTTTTAAAAAATATTTGATTAATTTTTAAATGACTTAAGTACTCAACTTTATAGTATCTTAAGACTACTTCTGTTTCTACCGGTACTTCTACCTGTTTCCAAGGAGATTGGTGTTTCATTTTATTTGGATTCTATAAACAGCAACAATTATGAACTTTACACCTTGTGATTGTTCTTGGCAGAACTCTTAGTAAACAGTTATACAGGTAACTTAAGAGACCAAGTAAATATGTAAAATCTGGTCATTGGGTCTCTGATAAGGATAAATTTTGTAAATTGCGTTACTTTGCCAAAGGATAGACTTCTTTTTAGAAGTGTTCTCCAACTCATCATTTGCCTAGACAAAAGTGGTGTTTCTGGAACAAATGAAGTACTCAGTTATTTAGGTTCTCCTTATCAAGTAGATTCTCTTTGGGGTGGAGGGACAGTGTTACAATTCTTACTCAGATTTTGTCATAAGAGTCATCTCACCTGGAGAGCACTTTCATCACGAGAACTAAAGGTTGGGCTGGAATTTCTGGGAAGTCAGGATGGGGCGGGGTGAGTGAAAATCAAACATGTTTGTTATAGATTAATTTATTTCGTTTACACAAAAACTACATGTGGTAGAGTGAGTCGCATTCAGACTTGCCCCCTAAATGGCACTTGTGGGCATTCTCCAGTGTCAGCAGATAATCTATAGAACTATCCAGAGAATTTCCTGCAGGTTTTATATAATGGATTGTGGCCCAAGAATATCAGTATGTGAAAACTAACGGCCTTTATCATACCTGAGTGAGTCATACCAAAAGGGAATCTTCAGTAATGACATTTTCCACACTGCCATTGCTTCCGGGACTTAATGTTTCAGCACATATCTTGCTAGCTTGTCTTATCCTGTACCAGGTGAAAATGAAGCCTTGTTTGGCTAGGACTTTGTGCCACAGCTAACTTGTCCCTTTGGGTCAAAAATGTATTTCTCTGAGGAAAAAGTGTGTAGCAACTGGCAATGGCCATGATGCCTCTGTGAGGAGACAGTTGGGGTCTCCAGTCATCACACACCAGCAAACGTTCTAAGACCCAAAGGATTGTTGCAACAAACTAAAGATAATGATGTCATTCTGGGGCTTTCTGGCTTGTCAGCTTGCTGAAACATAAAATATGTTATGATACATAAAGTATGGTCTCTGGAGTAGCCCTTCAAAAACTTCAAAACCTGGCGGTAAAATGGGTCCTGAAAGAACAATCTACTAGTCACAGTATTAAAGTCAGTACTCCAGGCCTCTACTCATTTACTGCTTCCACTACTGTAATAAGTTTAAAAATCTCAGAAGATTTCACTTTAGGCCGTCAATCCCTGTATTTGAGGACGGAAAACTCATTTAAAGTTTTATGTAGAACTTTCTGATTTGGCAAAGGTGCTAAATTTTCACCAATTACTCAGTATGACATTAATTCATACAGTGAATGAACAATAAGCAAACCAAGTCACTACTTGTAGTTCAGGCATTCAGAGACTTGGGTTCAAATCAAGATCTGCTGCTTAGTTCTGCTGTAACCAGGAAAAGCCATGATGTTGTCTAGGCCTCCATGTTTTTTGGTGACATATATTTTTCAAGAGCATTTTAGATGTCTGACACTATTCCAGGTATATTATATTTAATTTCTATAGTGCTGTCAGGGAATCATTTCTATCTTTGAGAATGGAAAAAGTGAAGCACGCAGAGGTTAGATGTCTGAGGCAAAGGAGACAGACTCTGAGTCCCACCCCACTCCTAAGCACAGAGCTGGAACACCAGGTCACTGTGACAGCCACAGACCAGCTGGTCCCTAATCCACAAGAACAGTGGAAAAATTCCCATGTGAGAAATCCATTTCTTCCCTCCTCTTATGTGTTGTGCCTAGTTAGGCTTTGACTCAACAGAAAATTAGATACTGCTACTACAAAAATAGGTACAAGCAAGAAAATCTTTTCTAAAGCTTTTCTTAGCCTGAGTGCTAAAAATGTTAACAAGATTACTGACTTACAAAGTTTAATTTTGACAAGATTCATAAAGATCTTCCAAAATATTGAGGAGACTTCATTAAATTCTCAGCTAGTTGCTTTGGCCAACACAGAGTAGTGTTCTGGGAGTCTTGATGTTCTCAATCAGTGATTTCTGTATTTTCATTAGGTCTGCTGGTTATAACCTCAGATCCATATTTTATTATATTGTTTGGGGAATCAGAAATTCTCAATTGTAAACTAATTAATAGAATAATTTTGCATGTGAACTCATCTCAAAATTGAGTTCTTACTGAACTTGCAAAAAAATCTTTTTCTCTGGATTAGAACATAGAACACTCCCCCACAATCCCACCAAAAAAAAAAAAATTTAAAAATCACATTCTTATTAATAATCAAACTACTCTTTGTTTTTAAATTAATTTTTCTGAGACTACACATTGTTTGATAGCCAAGTTGAAAAGCTTCCTTTCTTTCAAGTTATAAGTAATGATTCAGGGCCTCCCCTGGTGGCGCAGTGGGTTAAGCAATGCACTACGAAGCAAATTGCAGCCACTGCAGCACAAGTTCGATCCCTGCTGCTGGCCAGGGGGGGACCCACATGGTGCGGCAGACCTCTCCTGCTGTGCCCGCTGCTCCCCTCAGCAGTGTACTTCTGTTGATCTGCCTGTTCTGCTCCCCGCTCTCTGTGGTGAATCCTCTCACCCCCCCACACCTCTGGTCTGTGCCCCAGTGCTTGTATGCATAAATAAATAAATCTTTAAAAAAAATAAGTAATGATTCAGAATATTAAGTAGAATATTTAATATAATAGAATCATTAGGGAAAAAATCATGGGAAAAGTATTTGCTATACAGGGATTTGAAATGATAGTTAAGTTCTTTCTTAAATGTGTGATTTTGTTATCTCTCTGTGGGAAGACTAAGAAAGGATGGTTTTGAGTAGTAATAGTCACTAAAAATTTGTTTAGTTACTAATTCTTTTAAAAGTTTCTAGGGCAAGTTTGACTTTTGGTTTTTAGTACTTCTTTCCTTGTGAAATACATTTGGGATATCCATCTCACCTTTTACCTTACCCTTGTCTTTCTCACTTTCTGTGACTCATACCAGCAACTCCACCCCTTCACCTAACCCCTCCCCCCAAAAATTTTTTTAGAAAAGTGTGGCAGCTATTGTGGAAGTACTTGTGAGTGAGTCAGAAGTGGGACAGGATGCCAAATGGCTGAATCACTCCCCAGAACTTGGAGGAGGACAATTAGAGAATTAAAGGTTGTAACTTTAGTAGTGGGGGTAATGACTTAAACAGTGGTTTATGCAAGCTTACTACCTGGGCCATGACAGGAAGTTGTTCTTAATTTTTTTTTTATTCTAATACTTACACGACTCTTAGCCTGTTGGATATGGGTGCATATCAGGTAAAAAGGACTTGACCATCCTTTCTAAGACTTTTTGAATATATTTTAGAATAGAAAAAAATGGTCAGCAACAAAGAATTATGATCACTTCCATTTCATTTTTATTGGAACAGGTCCAATAAAGTAACCCAGTTTCTTGGGTAAGGGTTTTAGAATAAGATCCTAAATTGTGAATACTTTGACACAGGTATGATTATGTCTAATAATTGCTTTGTATATTTCAGCTGAGAAAAACTCCATTATGAAACGATTTACCTAAGACATTTAAAAAAACAAACAAATGCAAACTGTTATACAGAGCTCCTCTATATTTTAGTGCATTTATTTGTCTTATTCTAATTGTAAAATTCCATAAGATACTTCTTTATTTCATTTGATAAAAGTAAAAATAATGTTAAGAAAATGCAGAGGCAACTCAAGGATAGTGTTATATTCAGATCATTCATCTCTTACTCAGTAGAAATGTGGAGCTTTGTTTCCCAAAGTGAAGATGAATGGGTGGATCTGTAGTTGGTTTCAATATAAAGCTGACAAAATATTGTCTCTACCATGTGTGTCTCTGTTACATCTATGGTCTTCTCAGATATGAGTTTTAATTTACCTAGAAAGCTCTTACCTTTTCCACATGAGAGTTAGATAGAGTGTTGCATTGAAGGGCTTCTGCTTTTGGGGATGAGAATTGGAGTAGGCTGAATTGCCACATTATCATCCTTCAAATGTTAAGCTAAGGAACTTCAGTAGCATATTGTGCCCAAATGGACAGAAAGAGGAGTTGGGGAAAGAGTCAACAGTGTCTCTCTCTCAATGTCGGAATGGGGGAATCGAGAACACAGAGGTGAAAATAATAGAGAAAAAAAACAGTGAAAGTCAACAGATTTGAGGAATGCCAAGTGCAAATGTGAGCATTCTTTGCATTGGTCCTTTGTTCTGTTTCTGTGTTGTGTGGTTGTCTAGTTCTATGCAAGTAAAATGTGATAGCGTTGGGGAAATCCAAATTGATCAGTTGTTTTACATTTACTCTGGGGTTTAGGTTTTCTATTCTAGCTAAGGAGCTGCTGTCTTATGAATTTCTTCATACTTTTTTTAATTGTAAATCTCTTCAGTACTTTTTCCTTTATACCTTCAATGGAACCTAATATAGCACTATATTAAGTAGGTATTTAATGTTGGATCTCTGAGCATCTGAACTCCAGCAAAAATGGTACCTCATTTTCCTATTTTGTTTTTAAACCAATCAAGAAGCCAAAATATCATATCTATTAAATACACATATTTAATAAAATTTTATTTTTATTTTAAATAATGACTGAATTGTAAAACTGGGTTTTAGAGATGGTGCAAGACTATAGGCACATTGCTGATTGGCGTAACATATAGTTGAAGAATTGTGATCTTATTCCTCTGCATCATATACAGTGTTGCAAACCAATAATATCTCAATTAAAAATATAATTTTTTTTTAAAGTTAGAAAAAATAAAATCCAAACTAGACTTTCTAAAGTTGAACTCAGATTTAAGGTGACTCATTGACCCAGTGATAGTCATAGCAGTGAGGGTAGAGGGAAATCACTAGGTAACACTTTTACTGCTGAGGCCCAGAGCATAAATGCTGCCTTTATGTGCAGATTCACTCTCGTGAGGAGAATCTTGGAACTGAGCAAATCCAGTTCTCCTTTCAAATTTACCAGTTAGGTAAGCCAGTCACTTCCCTAAATATGGAATGAATAAAAGTGTTAAGAGTCTCAGAATTACATAATTTGAACTCCTATAATAGGAAAGGAAATACCAGGATTTGGGAAGAATCATTCTCTACTTCTATTTGCCCTTGGTTAATATAATCAATGTCCATTCATGGACACATCATGAGTTTATGTTCATGCAGATAGGTATGCTAGACAATGCTTGTGCTGGATATCGCTTAAATGAAATGATAATAATAATAGAAATAATAATAGCAAAGTAAACAAAATACTTGCTTTGCTATTAGGTATGGGGGAGGTCTGAATATAGTTCCAGAAAGCTATTCCTTTTTCTTCCAAATAAAAGGTTTTGTGTAAGTAGTTACACAGTAAATTCCATCATATCCCTCACTGTTTAAATGGTCCCAGGGGCTTCCTACTGCTCTTAGACTATGTCCACACTTTGCCACGACCACAACTTCAAAGGCCTTTGCTTACTCTTATTTTTCACTTGGCCTTAAACAGTGACATTTGGTTGTGGTTATTATTTAAAACAGGCTCTTTCACTTAAGGTTATTTTCACTTAAAGCATGCTGGCTGTATCCTTTGCCTGAATCTTTGTCCATATCACACAAGTATTTACTACAATATCATTTCCTCAAAAATGTCTACTTTGACAACCTAATCAAAAGTAGTGACCCAGTTACTCAGTCATCTAGTTATTCTAGTTTCTTGAATGAGACAGTTTTGTTTATTGTTTATCATTTATTCTATTTCTCCCACTAGTGGACTAAAAGCTCCATTAAACCTTGTCCAACTGTTCACTATTGTATGTCCCAGTCATGCATTTGGGAGGAGCTCAACAAGCATTCAGTGAATGAATGAATAGCTCCCTTCATCACACTACTACTGAACAACAAAAAGTCACCCTGTATATACAGCAATTAGTTCAGAGGCCACGCCAAAGTATAATGTCAATTTTGGACATAGATGAAAGTGAGCTTACCTTTACTAGCAAGTTGGTTACCAGCTAACAAAAAAGAATAGAGTATTTCAACCTACATACCTTGACAAAGTTGAGACAATCATTGTAATCTAAAAAATCTAATGAAATTTCACTGGCTAAAAGATTTAATGGCTTGAATGAATTCCCATGGGTCAAAAGCAATTCCCATTCTGCATTTTTTGTTTTACCAAAGCATGATGAGAAGACTGGTGTGGAAACCAACTCATGACCTGGATTTCAAACAGTCTGGAAAAGCACAGGTAGTATGGAGATTTCAAAGATACAGGTGACCAGGTCCACTATTGTTTGGGAATAATGAGCTAGTAAAACTACCCCTTCAAGATCTCACTTTTGACTGGCTTTTAGGGAAGTGAAATATTATTTTTCTTAGAGGCCATGATTTCACTTTGCACTCTATGTTGTCATAATGGGCCAAAGTTACAAAGTGAATTGTAATGAAAGGATTAAATGTTATTTGAAACTCAATTTCAGTTTGGAGGTTTTGCTTGTCGTGCATCTCACTGTCCAGAACGGAGGAGTGTAGTTGACATACTGGACCTTCACTCTCTCACCATCTTCCATCCAAGGGAACCTTGGTGTTTTGAATAGATATAGACCAAGTGATAATAGTGGTGGTACTTCTCTCCCATCTCATTAGCACAAAGAACATATTTAACGCCTGGTGATGTGATAAGGAAAGTGAGAAAGTAGAGTCTCCTCTATTAGCTAGGGAAAAAACTTCAGATTTAAATCATGAAGCCAGAAAGTGAGTAAGTAAATAGTTTCTTTGTCTAAATCTCCTTAATTTATACGTACACACACACACACACAAACACACACCAAGTATGCATGTATATAAGTATATACATATAGAACTTATTTTACATTAAATAATTATATTTAATTATACTTAATATGCATTTGTCTATATAGCTCCAACTCATTTGCATTTTTTCACTTTTCCAGTATATTTTTTCATTTCAATAACTAGCCTTTGCTAGATTCCAGTCTCTCATGCTCTATGTCATATACATGGAATTCAGGAACACAGATTCATGGACTGTGCCTCAAGGATCACTGAAGCCTGTATCAGATGCCTAGACTTAGCTCAAGGCTCAAGCAGCATCATGTTAATATGAAGTGACACAGGCATGGGCAAGAGAGTGTCAAATGTGCAACAGGTCAAAGGTCCATTTTGGTTCTAGCCCAAATATCTCTAACTGTGAGGACCAGGATGGAAATAATGATGCCATTTGCTGTCTAGGTCTAAAGGGGTAAGTGAAATTTAACTCTGAACTCAAAAGGCTATTTAATAAATGAGAAGGAAAAAAATATTTTACTTATAGATGGAACATAGGGTATAGATGAACAAAAGGTCAGAAAAAAGACAAAATTTGTACACTGACTATAAATTCGAGGCAAACAGGGAGAAGGAAGAGAAGGCTCAAAAGAGGGGAGGGAAGAGCACTAGGGACTATGGTGATGGTTCACAGGTGTTACAGTGGTGGGAGAACTATGGGGACTAGATCTGATGGAAAAACCGTGATATTAGAAAAATAAAACAACAACAAAGGGCTATTTAAGGACATACCTGATAGTGCCTCTCCTTTATTTGAAGGCAACATGCTAGATCCAATAATTCCAGTCTCCTCAGGAGAGGAGACTGGCTTAGGATCCGATGTCATTACCCATCTCAGCATCTATCCCATCCTAAGTTCCCTTCACAGAGACAATGTGTTGGCTAAGGCACCATTACTTACAACACCACGTCAACACAATGCCCGCTCTGCTAAATACTAAAGGGTAAAGAAGCAGAGCTTGTGGAAAGTAATTAAGGTAAAGTTGTTGATATCTGTTTTATGTTTCATAGCAGAAAGAAAAATACTGAATCATAATTCTTAGTGTATATGAGTTGTCAGAAGCCCACTTGATGAGGACAGGGATTTTGACTTATTTATTGTTAAATCTAGATCAGTTAATATTTACTGAAATATTGCATCAGTCCATTGGAAAAGAATTTACATTTTGACATAGTTCTTGGAGCTGAGAATTCATTTGGTTAAGATTAAGAAATTCTCCTGCATCAGATCTCAGGGCAGATCAAAACAGGAAAATCTATTCTAAGGAGCTCAGATCCAATTGATAATCATCTTTTATTCACTTATGAATGCATAGCAATTTGAAAAACAGAAAGTATGTCCCTGCAAATACCTGTCAGCCATTGAACAGGATCACTAAGCCATGCAAACAGATAACCCACTAGCTACTCTTTGTACTTGTTACATAATTCAAAAAAATAATTTACCAGACAGAGAAAGACTATAACTTGTACTTTTTCAGTGGGTAGGTGAGGAAGATAACAATGTAAGGCTTTAGGATTTTTGTTGCATTTAAAATATTTGTGGAACAATTACGAGTTAGTTCAGGTAACCAGGGTCAGTTCTCCTATGTAGTACCCCAGTGTGTTCCTATCAGGGGATTCTGGTCAAATTACTTTTGACTAGACTCTGGAAAATTCCATTCATGCCTGAGGAGGGCAGAGATAAAGAAATGACATTAAAGTTAATGTTAATTTTCTGAGGGACTTAGTTCCTCTTCCACTTACATCTATCTTCACACAAAGGCAGATTAATAAGCCAATAGATATTCTAGAAAAAACACTACAGGCATCTTTCTGGATACTTAGCTAGATTTGATCCTCTACTCAGCCACTACAATTTAAGAACTAGTTAATCTTCTTCATGCCTGAAATCTAATACAGTTTTTTTTTTTAATTAGGATAACACTAATTTCCAACACACCGTGTAAGTTTCGGGAATACAGCTTCATGCCTCCACAGATGCGTTTGCCACATCCACTAACAAAGGTTGAGTTACAATCCACCTTCACCTTATTTATTGACCTCTCTACCCATTCTATATACCTTTGCCCACTCACTTCCTTTCTATTAAATACCTTTCCATTGTCATAATCTAAGGGACTTTTAAAGATGTCTTCTCATTGTTCTGTGCCAATTTCTAGACATATATTGCATGTGATCACAGCAACTAAATAGGTATCAGGACATTTAGTCTTCCAATAATACTTAGTCCTAAAATCAGACAAATCAGTGCCATGAAAGAGAATATTTATGGAATAATACAGAAGAAGTTGAGAATGGTTAGTTTCATTAAAAGACATAAAATATACTCTACTAAGGAATAAGTTTACTTTCATCCTTTATTTAGATTTTCTTTGTAATCTTTATAATTCTACCTTGCTTACATGTTATTAATTATTGATACCCTACTTAGTTGATAATATTCAGAATTCTCTTTCAAGTTATAAGAAATTTATTGGAAGGGTAAATATTAAGTACAGGGCTAATATATTATGTAATAGTTCTTATGTGCCAGGCATATAACAATTCTATGAGACAGATTCTTTATTAGTCTGAAGTGTGGAATAAATACTGAAGTAAGATAGAAACTTGCTTTAATTTAATTTAAAAAAACTGAAAAACTTTTTACTTTCTCAAAAGTGAACATATAGCTATAAACAAAAACTATAAACCTAGAACAAATCATAAAGGAAAACCTCTGTAACCTCAGGTAGGAAAATAGTTCTTAGATCGAATAAACACTCCACATTTTTTAAAGCTGTTGTGAAGAAACTAAAGTCAAGTCATAGAGTGCAAGAAAAAACTTAGTTATAGCTGATAAACAGCTGTTAACACTAAGAAAAGGGTAACCTGACTTTAGAAGTACTTGAACAAACATTTCTCTAGAGAAGATAATGAATGGAATGAAAGTAAATAGAAAGATGCTCAATATCATTTGTCACCTAGGAAATGCAAATTAGAGCAGCAACAGGGTAGGACCGCATACCACTAAGAATGATGAACTCCCAAACGAGCAATAATACCAAATGATGGTAAGGATAGATTGCAATTTTAACTTTCGCATGTTGGTATAGGAATGCAAAATAATATAACGATTTTAGAAAACAATCTGACAATTTCTTAAATAAATGCACACTTACCCTAAGGCCCAGGCTTCCCAATCATGGGTATTTTCCTAAAGGAAATGCAAATGCATGTTCACATAAAGATATGTGCTTTATTTATTAACAGTAGCTTTTAATTATAACCCAGACTAAACAAAAGAGTAGACCAATTAACTTGTGAATGGAATAAACAAATTGTACTATGTCCATACAATGGAATGTAACTTAGCAATAAAAGGGAGTAGACTCTTATTACACAAGTAACAACATGAAGAAATCTCAACTCACCATCACACTGATTAAAAGAGGCACACAAGACTGTGTATGTATGATGGTATTAGGTGAGATTCTGGAATAGACAAACAAAAGCAAATCAATGTTTGTGGTGGTAGAGTAGGGAGAGAAGAATTTGGGGGTAATGAAATCTTCTACATCCTAATCATGGTGATGGTCATATGACTGAATACATTTGTCAAAATTCATTGAACTCTACCCTTTTTAAAAGGGTACTTTTTTTATATGTAATTTTTGCCTTAATTAAACTTATGAAGAAAGTTTAAGCTAATTTGGAGGACTGTGTGAAGAGACATTAAAGTTGCTTCCCTTTGTCTTTACTTAGACCACAATTTGGCAGCATAATAACTTTTTATAAGATCATCCCATCAACACATAACTTTTTATAAGATCATCCTTCAGCACATCCCATCAGTAAGATAGAGTCTTGCTTTAATAATAAAATTGTGGTGTTTAAGATAGGAGTAACTAGGCACATGTGGCTCTTTGAATTTCATTTAATTGAAATTTACAATTTAGCATTTCAGTCACACTCACCACCCTTAAAGTGCTGAATAACCACATGTGACTGCTGGCTACAGCAGGAAAAGTGTACGTGTCCACTGTCACAAAAACTGGACAGTGCCAGCCTGGAACAATTAAGCTGAGTAAATTTTGTAAGTAGATAGCACATGTAGGAATCTGAAAATCTAACTTAGATAGGTCGGGTGTGTTGAAAGAAAGAGTATCCCATTCCTCCACCACCCATAGAGGGTGTTCAAGTATCCCAAGTGATCAGTGAGCACAGAGTCACAGGTGTTGAGGATAAATTATCAAATTATGAGTATGGGTCATGGAAGGTGTCAAACTTTCGAAAGAAGGGGTCAAGCCACAAACACAATAGAGCTACAGAAATTATCAGCAAGGACAGAGAAAGGTGGATCAGACATCTTTCTTAAAGTGCTAGGACAATACACAAGGCTGTAGAAGCTACCTTGAAAAAGAGAAAAGGAGGAAAATATCAACAGAATAAGAAATTCTAGAATTTGACTGGGAGCTACTAAAAGATAAGGACTTTATTATATATATATTTTTTTGCTTGCATGAACTTTTTCAAATTTAAAAGAAAACAATAAACTGTTTTTCAAAGTGGTCATGCTAACCAATGCTTTAACCTCAGTTAAAAAACAACAACAAAAAACCAAAGTGGTAATAGTAAGGTAAACTTACTAAACCTCCTTGGGGCTGGCTTTAACGAATGATCAAATTACCATAAATTAGTAAGACTATGTTGTCAGTCACCAATAGAATAGGCCTTATAATCTAATATGAATTCACTTAGGGGAAAATAAAGACTGCTGCAGGTCATAAAATCTATCAAATCAGAAGTTTTCATGCATTTCTTATTTGACTTTCATACATTCACCCGTGAAAAATTGAAACAATTTACCTAAGTTACTTGCAGAGCAATATATTTTATTTTATTGGCAAAAATAAATTGGTCAAGATCTGCTAAATTAGTTTCATGATCATTTAATGTGTCATACCCAATTATAAATACAATGTAATAAAATTTTGATTTTCAGAGAAAGAAGGAATGAGTTAGCATAAATAGTAATGAGCAAGAGTTACACCAAGTCATTAAGAGAGCTGTGTCTAATTTTTTCAAGTTGAGAGTCATTGGTCTTTGGTCAGTAGATCAATAAGAAGAATGGAGCAGTCATTTCTGAATCTCTACAATTTCTAATTTAGATGAGAGTAGTTCAGAGAGCAGAGAGTGGAGAAAAATATGGTTTATTACTTTCTCTGCAACTATTTATTTGCAGATGAAAAGAAGCAGCTGACAGGGAAAAATACTCCATTAAATTTGAACCAATGCAGATAGTGGGAGAATGTGATTAATAGATTTTGTTATCAAGATTGCAAGTCAAAAGAGGAAGGGAAAATAATATAGATGGAACATCTACTAGCTATTGAAGGTTGAAAGAAATACATAGAAAGGTGAGGTATCCCAAAGTATACAAGACTGTTCACACACACACACACACACACACACACACCAATCAAGGTGCCTAGCTCTAGATCTTGAAATTTAATTTTGTTTGACCTCTGAAGTTGGTCAACTGCTTGAAGATAATCGTATTAACCAAACAAACAGGAGGTTATTCTGTAAACCAGAATTCTAGCACATGTGTTTACAGTGGGAAATGAAACTCCTCTGTCTGCCAGTTATTCACTTTGTCTGGATGGCCCATTTTCTGCCTCTGGAGGAATATTTTTAGGTTGTATTTCTTTTTCTACCCCCATCAAAAATTACCTGAAATTTGTTGAAAATCACATTATTTTTACCTTGAACCTTTAGAATGAGCCCCTGATTGGGTCTCATTGGGATAGAAAGGGAGAGGAGAGGATCTGTATGTTTAATCACCACCCCAACTGAATCCCAATCACAGTAAAATGCTTGACAAGTACTGGTCTAATTCCTTGGGTGTGAACAACTTCTATGTTGAGAATCTAGTAAAATCATTCATTTGAAAAAGTTATGAGTACTTAAAATATGTCAGTTTTTATTCTACATATTCTGATGCCTAAGTCACATTATTTTGCTTATCGTCACTACACAAATCATTTTAATATCTAGTATACCAGTCTTTTTCATCACCTTTCTTCTCTAAAATATTCTTAGTTAATCTCATGTATTTATTGGGGCATAATGTTGTGTGGTAGCTAATTACTTGGGCATTTCACTTAGATCATTTTACCTTGATTTTTAGCTCTGCTTCTGTTTCAGAACCCTTTATTTTTGCTCTATTGGTTGAAGTGCTGTGCCAATTCCAGATGGCTTTTATCCAATGAATATATGCTATTTTACAATATGAAAGGGAAAATCCTAGCTTATTATTTTAAAATTTTTCTTGGTTACTCAGTCATTTTACTCTAGAAAAAAATTTAATATAAGCTACATGGTTAAGGTAATGAGATTATGATTTGAATTGGCTTAGATTTGAGAAGCTATAGCATCTCTATATTATTAATTCTTTTCATTCACAAACATGTTATTTGTGTCTCTTTCCAGTTTTGGGTTTATGTTCTTATAATTTATACATTTTGGAGGAATTTCGCTTCCTAAATTTGTAGAAATCCTTTTGACTTTCTTACTTCTTAACAAATACTTTTAAAGACATGCTCTAATTTTGTATTTGATAAGAAAACATCAAAAAGAAGCTTAATAACAATTATACATATATAATTATATATGCCTCCTGTATACATGGGATAGGTCAACAAGACTGAATAACTTACTTGCTTCACATGTCATCTTCGATAGCTTAGCTGAGCCAGGCCTATGGGGGGAAGTATGGGGTGTGTCAATTGGTAGATTATCAGTAAAGACACAGTTCAGTAATTAAAAAAAAAAGAGTTTCTTATATGTGATTAGGTATGAAAATAATAACTATAGACCTTCTCCTTCTAATATTTATATTATTTAGAATCTTATTTTGATAATACTTCCAAAGCCATTTCAAATGACAAGTGAGATACATGCCTACCCTATTAATATGCCTAATAGAATTTCCAGCAAAAGAGGTTTAAGTTACAGGTCTTTTGAGTCAGTAATTAGCATCATTACTTTCTGGGGCACAGGTGGTGATTTTCCTTGATGATTTTCAGATGGTTGCTATGTAATAAAGCATGTATTATATTAAACTTTAACATATTATGCAAATTATTTTCCAAAGGCTATACCCCCACTATTAATTTAACAGCATTCTATGACTTCCAATTTTCACTAGTACCTTCTTAGGTAATATTTCTTGATTTTTGCTAATTTTGATCAGGAAAATTAAAAATTAGATAACTTTGAAGTTGAGTATACATATTCATATACATTGTGACTTGAATTTTTGTATCTTGCAAAATGAGCACATCCAGTCTAGTTAACATTCATCACCATATAGTGTATGCTCTTAGTTTACATCCTTGCAAGTGTTTTGACAGTTGCACTCTCAAGTGTGGTCACCCAAGGAACACCCAGAGTCCACCACAGTCCATTGGTTCCCTTCCCTTCCTCTGTTTTCACTCTTCTTCCTCCCCCGAACCATGTGAACATAGATCAATGGTCAGTTTTCAAGGGTTGGTTTTAAAGTTTGTCTTTGGTATTTATCTTTCTTCTTCTGGCTTATTCACTTAGTTTAAGTCCTTCCAGCTCCATCCATGCGGGACATTTGTTGCTCATATGTCTTTCCTCAACTTTGAATGTGTATTAATATTTTTCACTGGTGTATAAGACCCTTCTAATTTCCACGTGCTGATATTTCTTCTACTATCTTTGCAAATTTAGTGTTTTTAAAAATGCAATTATAAATTATTTTAGATTTCTATACAGACAATGATATCAGCTATAAATAATTATAATTTTGTTTTCTTATTGTCAAATTTTATGACTTTCTGGCATTCTAAATTTGGTAGATTGTTCATTTTAGCGCTAAATAAAAGTGATAACAGTTAATACTTCTTTATTAATAAGGATTTACATGAGATTCTCTTATGTCATATCATTAAAAATAGTTGTTGAAAGCTTTTGATAAATACCCTCTAAAAGGCTAGGGAAATTTCCATCTTATTTTGGTAGAGGGATGTTAATTTTTTAATCATAAAGGTGTATTATCATTTTTATGCCTCTATTAAAATATATAATTTTTCTCCTTTAATCCATTGGATATGACAAATTACATTTATTGGTTTTCTTATTACACCATCCTTGCGTACTAGGTATAAATGATAGCTTTTAATGGTGTACTATTTTTGTTAGGCATTGCTGGATTTGATTTTATATTATTTTTTAAAGAATTTTGCATCTTTATTCATAGATCAAATTAGCTAGTAAATTTTTTTCCTTTTTATTTGCTTTATTATGATGCTTATATTACTACTTTAAATGAGTTGGGAATTATCCCTTTTTTTTCTTCTTATTGGAAAGTAAATGAATTGAAATTCCTTATATAAAGTTGGGTAAAACCATTTGGGTTTGTTGTTGTATGTGGAAATTTCTTTTTAAAAAAATTTTTAGGATTTTTCAATCTTTTCCCTTTGAATCAATCTTTAGAGGACTATATACTTCTTTCTGAGTTTTAAGGTCACCTCTGCCTTCAGTATTCATCAGATTCTACTTAATATCTCATGTAGATTTATTTTTTCTCATCCAGTTGGGTAATACATTAAGCTTTTTGAATCAATGGATTTGTGTTTTTACTACTGCAACATTCTCACTTATTATCTCTTTGAATTGTGAAAGTGAAAAGCAGAAATCTATTCTAGTTCCAGATAACATGAGCAGACAAAGAGCTTCTACAACCAGTATGTTGATGTTAACAATTAAGGAGAGAATTCTGGAATTGTTGCACATAGGAATCAGAACCATATGATTCTATTTTCTTCCCATGTGAAAAATTATCTGTTGTTGCCAAGGTCAGATGATTAAATTTTAATTATTTTAGTTGCAATACATTTAAAGGTACAATTTATCAGATGGAGCTAATTTGATTATTGAATTAACTTTTGTATGTATTCTAACTTTTATTTTTATAGCTATAAATTCTTGAACCTGAAAAATTTGAGTGTATTTTATTTATAAAAAGAGGCAAAGCCTTGTCACTTGAATACATAGTTTAAAAATAATCTATTAAAATTTACAATTAAGTGCCAGAGTAATATTACATTGAAATAGCACATACATTTAAAAAATTGCTAAGGAAAATGAAAATCATCTAAACAATTTTATTAACTACTGTTGTCACATGAAACCTCTTTTGAAAAATATAGGCAAAAACTTGCATCTCCACAACTTTTTTCTTTAATCTTCTGTGCTCAATTCTAGGTCTAGATAGGTAGTAATGTTGCCATTATTTCCAAGTCTCCATGGTATTTTCTTTGCAAATCTTTCCTTTGATCTTTGAGGTCTAATCAGAAGGGAAAGAATATGTTTACCAAATATCAATCAATATAAAGTTTATATTTAAACTCATCCTTTTTTCTTAATGGAGGCCCTTAAGTGGAGATGTGTCTCATAGTCTCATTCCACATAAGAATTACACAATATGGCATCTCTGTTTTTCCCTGGAGCCTCTTTACTCAAGAATGTGTCATAAAAGAGTAGTCTCTCATGAAGCTAGTACCACTAGAGGAAGAAGGGTCTCTGGTTCATCGGACAGTTGCCCCAGGAATAAGTTAAATGATAGTAGGGAGGAAGACACAGATGAAGACCATTCATCAATTGTGGGGGAGGGAGAAGCTGGTGTTGGGAACACCAATCACCTAGGCGGTAGCTGGTGATGAGGTCATATGTCTGCATGACCAAACCACTTATTTAGTCTTGATGATATGCCAAAGCTCATAAAAATTAGTGACCTGACATTAGTTGAGGCCTTCTCTGAAAATGGGAAGGTGAGCTAACAAAACCCACACTCTGACCTCGCCCTTTCCTCAGGGTTCCACTAGGATACTCAGAACTCATGGGTGAGTACATGGGCTATTTATGACTCAGAGACTTTAGTACTTGTAGTTGGGAGTTCACTTCCACCTTAACCCTTCCATTACCATATTAAGAACAGTCACTCACTTTACAGATTATATTATATTAATTTACCTTGTCTTTTTAAGATAAACATTTAAAATATCAATTTCTGGCTTAATAATATCTTGTCTTTGATATTTCCATTCCCGGCATATTAATTAGTCTTTCTACTTATAATCATTTTGTTTATGCAGTATTTAAGGATAACTTTTTGTTTCATGGTTTTATTTTTTTTTAATGTGTAAATTGATTATTTAAAACCTGGGAATTGTATTTCCCTAAGTGATCTTCCATGTAGTGAATCTCACATGACTGACCTCTTGAGATTTATAACTTGCTTTATCTTTTTTTTTTCAGTGTTATTGTAAAATCACACTGATTTTAGTAGCAAAATCATACTTGAGGTGTCATGTCCTTATTATTTAAAGAAATTCTGCATAATTCTTTATAAGAGCAAAAAAATATATAAAGTGATTAAACATTCTGCTAATTTATTTCCCTTGAGATCAGATTTCTATATTTTAGACTTTCTTAAACATTAACCTCAACATTTACTCTGATACATTATATGCAAAAATATGCATTTTCACCCAAAATTCTTTCGTGAGATTTTTGCTACTCAGTTATTTGTGCACCAGTCACTTTAACCCGAAATTAAGTGTATATACTATATTATTTCCCAGAGCATCAATCTTATCAGAAAAATGGAGGTAACATTTACCAAATCAAGGGTTTGTTGTAAAGTTTATATGAAATGGATAATGAACGTTCAAGGACTCTGTAAATACCAACATGCTATAAAAATATGGGATTTTTACCTAAATCAACCTTTCACATCTATTTGCGTATGCGTGTGTGTGTGTGTGTGTGTGTGTGTGAATGTGAATGGTTCTTTGACCAGCCTCACTGACCTAAGCACTATCTACCTGGATCAAAGTTATGATTCTAAATCTTGACTATCACAGAGCCAATCTTTGTAAAATCATCTCAGTAGGCATTGTCTGAGTCCATAACAACCACAGAGCAATTTGGAGCACTTGAGCAGCCAACTCCTTCTGTCAGCAATATTGCCTATGTTTAGTTCAGAATGTTTTCCAAGTAGGGAGATCAGGTAAATATCACCTATAGCTTACCCACTGCACCAATTGTAGATGCTCATGTAGAATTTTATGACACTCTTTTACTACTTCTTAACAGTTCAAAAATCTTGGTGACAATAGTCATGACTTTTTATATAACAGAGAAATGAATACTAAGTAGATAAGACCTAGAGAAATCCCCAGATGGACACAATGTAGAAATAGAAATATCTGAGTGACAGCTATTGCTCTCCTATTTAGAATGCCTCATTTTGGGTCACTCACCTCTTATCTCACCTAAACAGCCATGTCAATAGCATCAGTGGCTGCCTGATTGCTAACTAGATTTATGGATTTTCTATGACAAATGGAGTCAGATTCTATACAAAGGCGATGCCAGCATTGCAGATTCTATGAATGTTGTAGGAATAATGTTGCTTCATCCACTGGTCTAGGGACTTTGAAGGAAAGCCCAATTGACAGTTATAGTAGTACAAAAAATTAGCTAAAAACTTTTGAAAGCTAAAGGTCAAAATTATTTCATTACATGTCTTATCCTCTCCTCAGAAAATTTCTGTTTTGGCATGTTTTGTTAGAATCTTAATTTTAAGTGTCCAGTATGATATCCAGTCATAGGGGATTAAGTAATTTTGTCTGTCAGTTGCAAACTCATTTTCAAACTCTTATTGTATTAATGCAATTAATTTTTATTATTTCAGATTTTATCCATTTTATCAAATTGCACTTCAATCTAGCTGTCAAGATTAAGAGACAGGGAAAGGTAAGGAAGAAGAGGAGGATGAGGAGGAGAAAAGAGAGAGTAAGAAAGATCTATGTAGACATTGATACTAGGGTGTAAATGATGTATAACAGTTCATCTCCTTCCAGAGTTCTTTAAATAGAGAATAAAATTATACTTTAGAAATATTTCTGTAATGGTAATATATCTGTAAAAGTCAAGAAACTGGTTAACAATGTATCTTTTTTAACATGGAAGGGATCAGTAAGACAAAAGGGATTTTCTCCATTTTCTCATAACTCATGACTTCCTGTTCTTCTTCTACTCAAGTCAGAAGGCAAATTCATATTCTCTAATTATTGTATTAATAAAGCAAAAGAAAATTTTATAATAGAGAAATCTTTTCTAAGTTGTTTAGCTTAATTATATTTCCTATGTTATATTATGGGAGTCCATTTTTCAAAATGCACTTCTTAAAATTAAGGGAAAGTTTTAAGCTTGCGCATTAAGACCCATAGAGTTAGTTGGGTATAAGAGTGAAAAGAGAAAAGTATATGCAAACCAGAACCTGACAATTCCCATCAGTCCCTCTGAGAAATGCAAGAGTCATATGCCCAATTGCAAAATCAACACTATCGTTAAATATGCAGTGGGATGATAATGGAAAATACAAGCCTGGCCAAAACCCACAAACTCTGGAACAGGTTCAAACCAAATACAGACAGGAAAACACCCATCCAGGTAGAGAGAGTTTATATGCTCCTGAGCAAAAGGCAAATGTGCCCTATGTCTGACAGTTAACTTTTCTTGGCAAGTGAGTATGACTAGTGACTGAACTTAGGACTGGGGAAAAGAGTAAGTATATCCAAAATCATTTTGGAAAAAAAGAGACATACAATATATTGAAATATAGAAAATTAAAGTCATTCTGATATTTTCATGGGACTCAAATCTCTTCAGTGTTATAGTTAGTAGCAATATTTCTGGAAAGCTGTTTCAGTAAAATATTTTATAGTATACATTATAGATTGATAATTAAGAACTATTTTCTCTTTAAGTATAGGAAATTTTTAATTAAAATGCTACTATTGTCTCCTAATATTCACATTTTAATTGAGTTTAATGTTGAATGGTATAAATGATTTTCAACCTACTTAATGCTATTACCACTACTACTACCACTATCACTACTGTTTCAAAGAGATAACACAAATACAACAATTAACAAATGCCAGATATTGGTCTAAGCATTTGATGTATATTAATGACAACTTATCCAATGGCAACTCTTTGAGTAGGTGTTATTAATCTCCAATTTTTAGATGTGGAAATTGAGTCATAGGGGATTAAGCAATTTTGTCTGTCAGTGGCTAAGTCAGGATTACTATAATAACATGGAATCTCAATGACAGAAAAATGAAGTTTTTAAAATTGTGATTTTTTTTGAACTTTTTTGTTGAACCAAGGAAGTAGTCATATAATATGTTCACTTGTTCAAATATGTATTAGGTGTCTACTATATACAAGGCAATGCACTGAAAATTAAGGGTATCAAATTGACATAGGCATAGGCCCTCATCTAAAGATGCACAATGATGAGTTCTCTAGTTTTATTCAGACATTCTTAAAATAGTTGTTACTCTGTGGTGACTTGAAAATAGGGTGAATAGAATTTCCTGCTGAGTATTTCAGCAGTTTTCCTGACAGTCTCAGCCTGGTTGCTTTGCTCATACTTTTTTTGTTCTTTTACTTACAACAAAACAGTATATCTTTGTAGCAATATTCCACTTTCTTGTTTGTTTGTTGATCAAACTACTTGGGGAAGATGTTCCTTAATACCAATCAGTAGAAATCTGTCCAATAGTCATGGGCAACAATAGGATCCAGAAGAACTATTCCTTTAAGGGCATGTTAGAAGTAGAGTCAGAGCTTCCTTTTATATTTTGTAGGGGGAGGGAAGAATATCAATATCGCTCTGCCTCTAACATCAAGGTCACTCAGTTCAGCCCAGGAAAGTAGCACAGCAATCAAGTAACAAGATGACTTTCTAATCAGGAATATTCTAAACCAGGTGGATACAAGTAAGTCAATAGAAAATTTTCCATTGAATTGTTACACTACCACACCACCTCCCTTTATCACGAGTCCTCTGTAGAATGTCAGGTTCTGTTCCTCAACTAATGGTTGTTAACAAGTGAGAAGTTCTCAACTCAAAACCAGTGTGTGCATATCTCATGTTATATGTATATATTCCATGATTTTGGTACCCCTAGATAAAGATCGGAGGGCAACAAGTTTATTTGAGAGAGTTATCACTTTTCTATTGACAAAAGAGTGCACAGTAACAAGCAACTATTGCAAGAACAAACCAATATTCAAAAGCTAAGAAATAGGAGTGCTGGAGAAGACATGTAGAGATGGGAGAATGTACTGTTGGTAAGAATTAAATTGATATCTCCATTATGGAAAGCAATATGGAAGTTTCTCAAAAAAAATAAATACAGAAATTCCATATTATCTAATTATCCCACTTCTGAGTATTTTTACAAAAAGAACAAAAATACTCATCTGAGAGATATATGCACCCATATTCATTGTAGTGCTATTTATAATAATAGCTAAAAGTTGGAAATAATCTAAGTGACCATCCACAGATGAGTGGGTAAAAAGACATGGTATATATACAAATTTGAATACTACTCACTATAAAAAGATGACATCCTGGCATTCACTCAAAGATGGTGTCAGAGGAGGTTCCATGCTTTGATCTCCAGAAAATAATCTAAAAGATAATGTACACTAGTACCACACCTGAAGGGTATTGTGACTTAAGAAAAAACTTGAACATCTTTTGAACATCAGAGAGCAACATGAACTGCACCAGAAGTGACTGAAGAGATTCACATTGCATTAAGTGAGAGATAGGTGGAGATAAATGCCTGGAGGTTGTGGTTTTAGGAAAATGGTTGCCTTACAACTCATGACTGTGCTCCCTGAGCAGTGTCCCTGAGAATGGGAGAACTCAGCAGTGTGGAGACACAAACTACTGATTGAAAGGACGTATGTGAGGAACACCTGGTATGCTCTTAGAAGGTCAACTCTCTAGTGAAGGGAAGAGTAACAATGTTGCCATTCCCCAACTCCTGAGAACTGGTGATACTACTGACCTTATAGAGCTCACTGACAGGATGAAGTCTGCAGAAACTTGGGTCTGGAACCTCAGAGAGCAGAGATATTGAGATGTGCATGTAGACAATACCCTGCCTCTTACCAGCATTTGAACACATCCAGGCTCCTATGGTGAATGAAAAGAATAAACATCTAAAACCAATTAAAGCTGGGAAAAGATGAAAACACACACACACACACACATACATACACACACAATGTCCCCTGCTGGAAAAGTAGAACTACTGCAAATCTCTAAGCTACTATTATAGTCATTTTTTTATTTAAAAAAAAAATAGGGACATTAAAAACATTAAAAAATTGGGTAGATGGAAAAATACAGCATATGACACCTTAACACCTCAAGGGAATATATCATCCTAGGAGAAAACAACCTTTCAGAATCCAATTTGATTGGATTGAATTTATGTGAGACTTTGTCCTCCTATCAAATATAGAAGTCAAAGTCATATGATAAAAAATTCAAAGAAATGGGAGAAAATTCAGAAAAATAAATGAACTGAGAAATAAAATTAATTAAAATAAAATGAAACCAAAGTGTTAAGTAAGAAAGTAACAGATGGGGTTATAGAAAGATCAATAGAGGAAATTTAAAAATCTGGAGAAAGGAAGCAGAAATACCAAATAGAAGTGTTAATCAGTGATCTCAAAAATGGTAATGCAAAAAAAGACCTAGGTGAAAGAAGAAAGATAAATATAAGAAAGAAATTTAAGAAATACTTTGATAATCTGACATCAGTAAGAAAGTCAATATAAGATTGAGAATTACAGAAGGGGAAGAGAAAAAGAATATAAGGGGTCTTTTACAAAGATGTAATTGAGGAAGGCTTCCAAAACCTGGAGGAGGAAGTAAACATACAATCTACAAAGTTGAAAAACACTTGGTTAACTAGATGTAAATAGACCTACACAAGATACATAGTAATAAAACTTCCAAGGCTTCAAGACAAAAAAGCATATTGGTAGGGGGGAAAAATTAGATAACTTATAAAAGTACTAGTATCCGGTTTACATCAGACTTGTCTGAAGCAACCTTAGAAGCAAGGAAAATATGGTATGACATACTCAAAATACTTAAAAGATTAAAAACTGCCAGCTATACCCAGCAACAATCTCTGGATTTGAAAGAGTAATAAAGGATTTCCTAGACAAATGGAAGCTGCAGTAGTTTACCAGCACTAGACCTCTCCTTTGAGAAATGTTGAAAGGAGCACTCTTATCTAATCTGAAGTAAAGAAAATTCAGAAAAAAACTGAACAAGAAAACAGAGACAGCAAACTAAAGTCAAAATAGGAGTAGCAAATCCTGATATAGCAATATTAACCTAAATGTAAGTCAACTAAACTACCAATCAAAAGGCACATAATAGTTGGTTGGATCAGAAAAAAAACCCAACTGTCTGCTATCTCCAGGAGATCTATCTGAGCTCCCAGGATAAGTATAGTTTCAAAGTAAAAGGTTTGAAAAAAATTTTACAGCAAAGGGGACCCAAAGCAATGTAGAAACAGCCATCTTACACCAGACAAAATACACTTCCAGTTAAAAAAGTTACAAGAGATAGTGGTGATCATTATGCAATAATTAATAATAAATAAAGGGAATAAAGCATAAGGAAGACATAACACTCATAACGTGTACTAAACAAAAGAACATTAAAATATGCAACATAACTACTAATCAACCTGAAAACAGACATTGGCAACAATCCCATTGTTTTAGGGGACTCGAACAATCTACATATATCAATGGACAGACAGATCAATAAGGCAGAAAATCAACAAGGAACAATAGCCTTTAATGAGGAGTTAGACCAAGTTGCCTTATGAACATTTATAGGGCACTGCTTCCACCCAAAGGAAGTGATACCTATTGTCTTCAAACTCTTCCCAAAAATTGAGGAAGAGGGGATGCTTCGAAGTAAACTTGATGAGGACATTACTCTGACACCAAAAGAAGACAAGGTAATCACAAAAAAATAATATTACAGACAAAATTCCCTGATAAACAAAGATGCAAAAATTTTCAAAATAAATCTTAGCAAGCTGAGTTCAATAATGATGAAAAGCAAAATATATCATGGCCAAATGGGATTTGTTACAGGGGTAAATCTGGAAATTCAGCAAGATAATTTACCACATCAATAAAAGGGAAAAAAAATCATGTGATTATATAAATAGATGCCAAGAAAGCATTTGATAAGATTCAACATTTATGGTTAAAATATCTCAAAAAGTGGAGTAAAAGGAATGTATAAAAATATAATAAAATTGGGCCCGCCCTGGTGGCGCAGTGGGTTAAGCAATGCACTATGAAGCAAAACTGCAGCCACTGCAGCACGAGTTCGATCCCTGCCGCTGGCCAGGGAGGGGACCCACATGGCGTAGCAGACCTCTCCTGCCTCGTCCGCTGCTCCCCTCAGCAGTGTGTTTCTGTCGGTCTGCCTGTTCTGCATCCTGCTCTGTCTGGTGGATTCTCTCACCACCCCCACACCTCTGGCCTGTACCCCAGCGCTTGTATGCATAAATAAATAAATCTTTAAAAAAATATAATAAAATTAATAGGTGAAAAGCCCACAGCTTAATAGCATACTCAATGGTGAAAGACTGAAATATTTTCCTCTAAGATCAGTTAGAGGCAAAGATGTGTACTTTCACCACTATTATTCAATATAGTTTTGGAGATCCTAATTAGAGCAATCAGGCAAGAAAATATAAAAAGATGCCAGATTGAGAGAGAAGGGGTAAAACTATCACATTTTCAATTATTATAATACACAAATAAAACCCTATGGGCTCAATTTAAAAATGTTTAAAAACAATAGATTAGTATAGTGGTAGGTTACAAAATCAATTTAGGGAAAAATCAGTTATATTTAATATGAAAACAAGGAAGTAGGAAAGAAAGAAATCAAGAAAACTTTACTATCATAAAAATTATTATGTATCTGGGAAAAAACCTAATGAAGTAAGTGAAGGGCATATACAATAAAATTTACAAAACATTATCAAAAAAGAAATAGACAACACAAAAAATTAAAATATAGTCCCTCCTTATGGACTGGAAGACTCAACATTGCTCAAATGGCCATTTTACTCAAAGTAACATAAAAATTCAGTGCAATTCCTATCAAGACTTCAACAGCATTCTTTGAAGAAATAATTAGCAATGCATTTGAGAGCATAGCAGGTGGAGGCTGGGAACTTTGGTCACAAGTACTTCATATTCTTTGCAGTGTACTGTCATGGCTACCAAATAAGTCTAGCCAACGTTCAAAAAGTGAGAAAATATAATCTGCCTCTTTAGGGAAAGGAATGGCAAGGCAACAAGTGAAAGAGTATGATTATATAATCTTCCACAGGAGGTCAAGGAAATGCCATGAAAATCAGGAAAGAAACAAGAAAACGAAGCACCACCAAAGTAGCCATCATTATGGGAGACCAGACTTAATCCACTGGCAAAATTTTAGGAGCCAGTATTAAAAAACCCACTGCAGAAATAATCTCACCCAAAGCAAGAGGAAATGATGAGTATTTATAGTTCAGTTTGGATGGAATTTCAATTGGATACAGGGATTATAGAAAATAAATATCAGAAATATGCAGACTAGAAAATAGAGGGTCTTAACTGCTGGGCCGAGAAGTTTGTAGTTTATTGATCAGCAGCAATGGGAAGCATTGAACATTTTTAAGTATCAAGTTAACCGATAATTCATGCAATATGGAAATTGACAATGGAATGAGGATAGGTTGGATCATGGAGAGGCAGGAAGAAAGGAAACAAGTTATGAGTCAATTATAAAATTCAGTGTAAAGAATGTTGAGAGCTTAAGCCATATTAAGATCAAAGGAAATATAAAAAGAGTGGATTTAGTAGACATCTTGAGTTGAAGGGGAAGATTTGGTGGACATTGTTTCATTTTGGTGGCAAGGACTAGGGAAGTCAAAGATGGTTGGGAGGTGTCAGCCTGAGCAAATGAAGGAATGATGGAATTTAAAGCAAAAATTGAAATCCTAGGAATAAAATAATGGCAATTATTCTTGGTGGAGAAAGACTAGTGTTGTTAGATATCTGCTTTGGTTTCACACTAGTTAGGTTGAGTTACTGACAGAACTGTCAGAGACTTTTAGAGGTACATAGACAAAAAAAACCTGTAGCTCAGATGAGAATCATAGCTAAGAATGTAGAATTTAGGAATCTTTACAATGGTACTCATAGCTGTGGCCAGGCATTTAAAAGGAAAAATGCAAATGTCCACAGAATTGTAGGACATAAAGAAATTCCCTGGATATGACTCATCAGAGAAGAGGACTTCCTTCTATTCTGGGACAGGCCAGCACTTTCCCCCTTCTGAAGCTGACTGAGATAAGAGCAATTGGCACACAAGGGAGAATGGATCAATTTGAGATATTGGTCCTCTGGTACAAAGCTGTGAGCCCCTGACTCTGATTTAATTGTTTTCATTCATTCAGTTGTACTTGTTGTTTTTATCTTCTTTTTTTCTGGCTTATTTTTTTGAATTTGTAAGCCCTGTTATCAATTTGTCTTTGAAAAAAAGAATACCTATGATGACACTGGTTTTCTAATTAGCTTCAGAATTGGAGGAAATAACACATGGCTATACAAATGAGGTAAGGATAATTGCTTCAAGGTAAGTGGTATTTGCATCTAAAACCATTTGACTATAAACCAAATGCAAATGCCAGTGGAAATCCCCAGGTTTTACAGACAGGTTTAAATATCAATGTGATCAGGGCAACACTACACATTCTGGAAGATGATTCATAGAAGATGCTATAATTATTATTATTACAGTGTAATAGGAGGTAGTTCACTTCAAGGTTCCTAACAAAAAATATGTTTCACATATTCCCTACATGCCTGGAAAAAATTCTCCTGCCCACATACAAAGTCATATTCCACTTAATGGATGCTTTATTAAACTCACAAACATAGCCAGAGAAAACACTTCTCGAGTCCCTCCATCATGACTACGTGTTCTCTTCCATTAAATGATATTCCATTATTTATGGTGCTGTGTGTCAGCTTCCTTCCCAAACAATTATGTGCTTATTAATAATTATAACAATAACTACTCTATATTAAGTGTATCTTATTGCCAAACTGTGCTAAGTATTCTATCAATTTTACTTTATTTCCATCGTTACAATAACTGTGAGGTATAGTTTTCATTTCACATTGAAGACATGTATTTTACACTTTAACTGCATATTTTCTCAGTGTAAAGATGCTGGTTATATCATGTGCCACTTATTTTTAAAGAGACAGAAAATAAAAACAATATTAAATGAGATTTTCCATTATAAGGGATATTTCATTTAAAAAATATTTTAGTATTTTTTTTAAAGCTGCAACCGACCATCTAGGAAATATAGTAATAAATATGGGTCTTACATTATTAACTTAGTAACTTACCAAATATTAGTAACTTACCAAAATTCATATGGGTAGGGAATGACAAACCTGGCATTTGAAACTACTTATTTCAATTAATTAAATAAATGTAGATATACACATACAATAGCTATGATATCACCTCTGTTCTATTTTCTAGATTGTTAAGTCTAAATTGATTTGATATTTTGTTTTTCTATGACTCTTCAACTTGCAAGTACTAGCTTCCTGGCATGTAACTAAAGATGGTGCTGGTGGTTGTCCTTCATAATTAGGTCATGAAGATCTCATTAATTACCTTACTTGACTTGGGTTTTTTTTTTTTTTAATGACAGCTCATGTACCAATGATGATAATTACTTAAGCTACCTGTAAATTAATAAAGTACAAAGATAAAAATGGTGCCCCATCTGAGATTGCATTATTTCTATTTACACTGGTAGATTCTGAATTTGACCTGCTTTTGTGTCCTCACTAAATATCACTGAATGAATGGACATCGACAAAAACGGTTGTGGTCTTAGATGGCACAAGTGATGAGGCAAAGGCCAGAGACAGATGTCATCTACTGTAGAGGGCCTGACCACTAAGCGGGGTCCACCCGGGTGCATCATCCTGAACAAAAACACAGACCTTTGGCTGTGTCAGCTTAGAAACCTGAATATATAAACACAGTGAAATGCTT
Organism: Galemys pyrenaicus; assembly: GCA_019455555.1. Taxonomy (NCBI): domain Eukaryota; kingdom Metazoa; phylum Chordata; class Mammalia; order Eulipotyphla; family Talpidae; genus Galemys; species Galemys pyrenaicus. The sequence continues at coordinate 5,387,218 of JAGFMF010011712.1, read as the reverse complement.
CTGGTTCTCTGAATAGATTTAATTAGCCAAAGAGAATAAGTTGTAAAACCAAGACCCACATTTATTACTATATTTCCTAGATGGTCGGTTGCAGCTTTAAAAAAATACTAAAATATTTTTAAATGAAATATCCCTTATAATGGAAAATCTCATTTAATATTGTTTTTATTTTCTGTAAGTCTCTTTAAATATAGTGGCACATGATATAACCAGCATCTTTACACTGAGAAAATATGCAGTTAAAGTGTAAAATACATGTCCCAAGAAACCAGGATCTTCTTTATATTCTCTCCCAGTGTGCAAGGTATGCAGAAAGTAAAATAAGGGTTTTTGACTTGGTTTTGACTTGACCCAGCGGTGAACATGGAATCCAAACAAAGAGTTAGATCCTTGATATATATGTTGAAAAAATCAGATTAATTTCAAGTATCCATCTCTGTGATCAGAATGTAAGGGCCGAGAACTTCTTGGAGAACACTTGGTGGCTATGGCAGAAACAGTGAACTGGCTCTGAACATCCACTCCTACTTCCCTCCTGTGGACATTACTGCAATGTGGCAGTTAGAAAGTTTCCTCACCCATTTTTCTCTATTATTTGGGTTTTGGAGGAGAAGTATATTCCCATGTTGAAATACATTTGTATAATATTTGGGAGAGACAGAAACTGAAGTCATCTTTATTATCTGATGCTTTAGGCTGTTTCTGCTAACACGAAGCAAGGTTCTAGCTTCCTACTTTGAAAACAAGTTGCTTTGGTGGCAAATTTTTGACCCCTTCTTATAGTGACAGTGGTGTGCTTTTGAATTAAAGTATTTCAGTCAATTTTGGCAACCTGAGAGTATAACCTGAGGTTATAGGGTATAACCTCTCTTCTCTACCCTATGTTGTATTATTCTTTTTCCTCTTGGAGAGCAACATAATTTCTAAATTGGGCAAACAGCTCATTTTTGTTTCCTTTACTATCTACACAAAGCAGTCTTTGCACACACATTACTGACAAGGGACTTATCACACAGATCCACAAAGAACTAACCAGACTAAACAGAAACAAAGAAAACAACCCAGTCCAAAAGTGGGCAAAAGAGC